>APFE030613481.1:275824-366703 GCA_000404065.3 Pinus taeda | reverse complement strand
ACATTGCAGGACTCAAGAATAGGTAGCAGACATTTTGACAAAGCCACTGGATCAGAAAAGCTTTGAATTTTTGAGAAAATGTTTGGGTATGATTGAATGCCCAGCAGTTGAAATTAAAGGGGAGTGTTGAAAAATTAATTCCAACTGCGCATTAGGTAAGGAATGCAGCAGCGATGAACACTCCAGCGATAAGAGATCGCCGATATCGCATCAGCGAAATGGGAGCAGTTTGCGACTTCAGCGAGGAGAGCGACTTCAGCGATGACTGAACAGCCGATATCGCATCGGCGAAATGGCAACTAAAGTTTTGTTATTTGCGATGAGCGATCGCCGATATCGCTATCGGCGGAAACCAAGTGGGCAGCCTTTTCCATGCAATAAGTTGAGACCCGATATCCCGGACCCGATGGGTATACAACATTTTGATTAATATTATTTCGGGTCCGCCAGTGGCTCGTTTTATGTTTTTTTATGCATTTCAGACATATATTATAATATATATATATCGGAGGTATCGGGCCATATTGTGATCGGGATTTCGCAATCGGGGAAACCATGGGTGCACATATGTGTGCCATGCGATAAAGCTCGAACCCGATAGATTTCCAAAAGCATATTGTATAATGGTTTAAGTAAAGGCCTGGGAAATAAATTCAACGTGGAGTAAAAGTTACATTGCCGTAAGTTTTCTCAGTAAACAGTAAATGCAATTTACTGTGGTTGGTAAGTTTAAGTGAAGTTTTTAATTTTTCCTGAGCGGAAGTATGGGCACCAGTAAAAGCCAGTAAGACCATTTTTAATTTTTACTGTCTTTCTTTTACGGCAGTATGGCTATGTAAGTACTTTCTCCAGTAGTCATATATGAATGTTTTTTTTGGTAAATGAATTGGAACGGGAGGCACAGCAATGCGGGTGAAAACATTTTTGAATATGTAAAATGATCCACGCAGCAGCGTGAGAAATATATATATATATATAATAATATTATATATTATATAATTCTGCACAGAGTATGTGGTAATTTTGGTGAATCCCTCTGTGAGAGAGGAAGGACATAATATGTAACAACGATTTTTTATTAATAAATAGAAATCCTTGGTGTGTGTAAAAAACTCTGTTCGCTGCTCAGAATTTTTATGTTTTCACTGTGATTAAAAATCCTGTGGTAAAACAGAGCATTGTCTCTGTGTATGAATTTATGTTTGTTTTTGGGATTTTACCAGATAAATCCCCAACAGGAGTTCGTCGCATATTCTTCCTTGGCATATGACCAGGTTTTAAGTTTTTCTTGTTTAATCTGTTGTCGAACTTATTTGTCTGTGAAGCTAAGGGATTCCTTCCGAGTGCAACAAGGTGTTTTATGAGTTGTTGCTTATGATATTGTATTGACTATTTGTAATGTAGGCTTAGGGTTAAAGTTTATTTTTGAAACTTAGAGTTATGGCTCTCGAGAGACGAGAGTATAGTTAACTATTTGAATTATAAATTATTGGTAAAGTATTATGAATGCTCTTAATTATTTTTAATTATCTTAAATTATTCAATACTTGGAACAACTCCCTGGTTTCTTATGAGTTAAGTTCTGGAAACTCCTTTCTCCTACAAGACTGTTTGAATATATATGCATGTATAGATATAATGTTACTATATGTTAATGGAACAATATGGGTTATATTTCATAATTACATTTTATTTCCTTCTTGTACACACATTTTCTTGTTAAGAACCATATTTTGTAGCGTTCACATAAATATTCTCATGTACATATTTATATATAAACGTTACAATATTTTATTTTCCTTTGATAGTTACATAAATTCTTGACATTGATGGGTACTAATTATGTATTTTTCTCCTTTTATGTATGCCATGTCATGAATGCAGTTATATATTTATTTCCTTTCTTTTTGAACTTTTTCTTAATACTCGAAGCTCGTTCAGCTAATACACTTTCATGCTTATGTCGTAAATGTTGTAAGCTTATTTTTTGAATGTTTGCGATATATATTGTTTTCATTTGTACTAAAGAAATTGAACTATTTAGATGCCTTTGATGTTTATCTTGTAGAAGGTGTGTTGTATTTGTTTTAACAATTTCATTCATCTGTATATGTCCATGTGTCTTTACTAGATTAGTACTATTACTCTTATTTTAAAAGCTCACTCTTATTTTTCCCTTTGGTGGAAGAACCTTGATACATTTTGCAAATGAACATTCTAGAAGGCATACCCACCTGTTCATTCAAAAATACATGCACATTACTCTCTCATGCTAAACATTGCAACCAAGGAAAATATCTAAGAAACAATGGCAGTCAAACCTTATTTCTAGAAGGGCTCCTACACCAAATGGTGCGAAGTCTAATTGAGAATTTTCATCGGGGAGATACCCTTGAATGTTGGAGGGATCCACCACCATCAACAGTCTATAAGTTGTCTATTTCGACACAAGAAGTGCCCAACTATATTCCTTACAATGGTTTATTGCTAGTTCCAATAGCATACATATACACACGCTCTTCAATCCACTGTTATATGTAAACAAAGGATCAACAACTACTCCATGTTCCTGTGCACTGTAAATGCATATGTAAACTTGTAATTACCTTAAAAAAACATGGTATTTTTCTTGGTAATTAGGCTTGAATACTTACTAGTAAGCTACAGGAAATAGCGGTTAATCTTCTAGAATTTGACATAGGTCTACCCGACACCATTTCCATGGTTTAAATAGTTACTCGAGGATTCTTAATACTCCTAGATCATTTAGTATAGTAGAAATGCAAGATATTAAGGACCAATATCTACCAATCCACTGTGATGTAAATAAACATGGATACATTTGTAAGGTTCAACATAGTTGTCATCACAATGTGTGGGCTATGGTCACTATCCTCGTGTTGATAGGAACATAAGTTATTCAGATGAATTGATCACATAGCTACATAGATGCATGTTTAAGGTTTAGCTATGTTATTTCATATATATATAGTCAATTCATTCCTAAGAAACTTCCAACCACAACATTTCTTGTTAAGACCAACAAGTCATCATGCTGATTCATTTACCTAAGATGCCAAGCAACTCATAAAACATGAATACCATTACACTTCATCAATATTTATGTAATATAAAGATGATATCAAAATCCATATAAATGATCATACCTAATGCATGCAATGACATCATATAAATTCAACAAGCATAACCTAAAATTTATTATTCAAATCAAACATGAGAGATGCTTATCTCATATTAAGACTGGGCAATTGAGTCAGGAACTGGAACTCTCCGCCTAACCATAGATTGGGTTGCACTATCGCCTTTGTTGTAGCCTAATCATCCCTGAGCTATATTCTAGAGTTGAGGAGGTTTTCTCAAGGGATGAAACCAAACAATGCTAGCTAAACTAGGGACTCTAGAGGTCCAACAACCTCTACCAAATAACTGATTATACTATAGTCAGTCTTTAATAAGGGATTCCAAATATCTACCACCTCCACCCTCAATAAGCACAAAGGGATCTAGAGACTTCAATTCTCCACCCTCAAGCAAGCAAGAGAGCTAAGAGGTTGATGCCTCCACCCTTAAATTAGAAACACATAGTGGTTACACCCATCCTTGGGAATCCATAACCCACTACAAGAACCAAGATAACAAGCAATGAAGGCTTCAAAATTCTTCTTACCAAGATTCCAAGGAAACGTGACTCCACCCCAACTATTAAGGGAATCTAGAGAAAAACATCTCCACCTTTTAGCCCAATGGGGAATCCAGAGGTCATTATTCCTCACCTGAAAGAACTCTTCCAAACCTCCACATGCTCAACCAAATCTTTATTGAGTGCTTTAGCTGATGGAAGTTCTGATTTTTCCCCATGTTTCCTCTATGCTACTTTAGATTTTAGATGTACATAGTCACCTATAGCTAGTATATGCCATGTTGCATCATCAACTGTGAATGACAAATTTTCTTCTGCATGTTTAACAAAGGATCTTGTTTGTTTTATATGTTGGTTAATGCTTGTAGGAACTCTTATTCATTACATATGCATTGATGCCTTCTGTGTGTCACTCTGTTGGTTTATTCTCTTAGATTTCACGCACAAATTATAGTTTCCTCTGAATTCTACATTCAAATCGATTATGCTAGTGATTCTCTTATTTGTTTAATGTGAACTGTGACATTGATATTGTCCAGAGATCTCCTTGATCTTATTTCTCTTCCTCAGTGTTTTTTTCCAACATTCTTGATTTCCTTCAATGACCTATTTCCTTTAACGTCCTCTTTTTTTACTCCACGTGTTCTCTCCTATGCATACACATTCCCTATGTAGCTACTCGAATTCATCCTTACTCCTTTTCCCAGTACACATTCATCTTGTAGTTTCTTGAATTCCTCCTTGATCCTCTTCTTAGTACACATTCCTCCTGTAGCTTATGATCTACCCAATGTAGCCTATGAATTGATGATTGGCTTCAATGGCAGCCTTTCCCTCTGCATACCTCTTCTCAGATTTCAGCACGACCAGAAATTCTCCTCCGTTCTAATCTTTGTCCCCTACGTACCAATTATTTTTTGCTTGATTCATGTCATCTTCAGGTGGTTGTTTCCTGGCTGGCTAGAATCTTGTAGGCCAATCACATTGGTGCCACATACTTCTATATCCCTTGGATTTTTTGTTTGTTTGTTAATTCATGTTGCAGTGGGTGGATAGCTCACCCTTGCATGCTTCCAACCACCACTAGGCTGCCCTCTGAATGGCTATCACCATTAATTTTTTGTTCTATTTTCTTTTATGTTATTACAAAGGAGTATTCCCTTTCCATTCATTCCTATTCTGAGTTTAAATACATCAGTCCGTTGTTGCACACCTATTTTCCTCCTTGGCTATGGCAAAACACTAAAAATCCTATGAAAATAATCCCCCTTAGCTTTGGAATTTGTGTCCCTTGACTCAACCCATTTTTTCTATCAAAATATTTACATTTTTTACAATGGTGAAGAAATTATCAAGGGATGTCACATGCAAGGTTTCGTTGGAGCAAGGAGTGACATTTTGAAAAGCTCCTAGGTCGGGAGAAAATCAAGAGTGAATTTTTATATAATATATATTTTGATGTGCATATGTCAACAAAAGCATGTGGAATGATGAATTAGATATAAAAAACATAAAAACATGGATTAAACCATATAACATCAATAATCTAGAAGTTATAATTTTCATCATCCACATGTCCATGCATTTCAAGTTATAATTTATGTAGCATGTAAGGGTGCACATAACCAAAATAACATCGAGTGCAATTCATCTATGAACAAAAAATACATCAACAAATAGGCTCTAGATGGCCTCTAGAAACCAAAAAAATCATGTTGCAATAAGTACCTACATATCATCAAAATCATTGCTCATATTGGGATCTTTGTCATTAATATCACCCTCTAAGAAATTAACATAAGATAGAAAAAACATAACATTTCAAGTCAATATTTTGTTTGAGCGATGATACATTTTTAGTAGGGTAATGATAAAGGAGTTCAACAAACAATGTCACTAACATCAAGGTACATAGAGGGCTTGGTTATCTTGATTAAATACAAGTTCCATACCCTAGTACATGACAAGATTTAGTGGAAATATTGCAATCCCCCCAATCCTAAAATCCCGAAAAACTGATAAATTTGTTAGATTTTGAGTAAGATATAAAATTTTACTTTCTCCATATGAAATCCAATGAGCTCAAAACCACTCTCAAATATCCTGATCCATTTCATGGTAATGTTAAAAATTTGAGTAAAATGATCAAAATGATTGATAAAGGAACATTACCGTGAATTGCATCTCAATATTAGGGCCATAGGCTTGAATATTAGCGTGCCCTACTAAAAACCTCTTGTTTCTTTGGGAAAAAATTGTGTTTGGAACATATTTCTGATTTTTTTTTGTGAAAATGTGAGGGATTGTTTTTTTTTTGCGAGAGCGCACTCCTAGGTCGCTCCCGCTCAAAGCGTGCTTCGGGAGCATATTCGAGGGGGCTCTAATGAGATGATAATATTTTTACATTGCTTATTTTTCTTCTTTTATAAATATGGAAAACCATGACAATGCATCCTCTATAATTATATTTATTTCTTTATTGCAAATATTAACTAATATTTGGTAGTAATACTAAATATTTGTATAATTAAATTGAAAGATCATGTATGAAAAAATGTTAGGATTAGTCATACTGAAATAATATATAGATATTTGCAAATTTAACTTTAACAAGATATTTTCAAATCCCAATATTCACACTTTCATATAATATATCTACACTTTTTATATAAGATATCTATACTTCATACATTCATAATTCATTTTTCATATTTTTAGATATGATATTCACTCTTTTGAATCTAACATTTTACTTTCAAAATCAATAATTTACATTTTTATATTTTTATAATCGATATTATCAAATTTTCATTTCAAATTCTATATTAGATGCCAAATTCAATGAAATGGGCATCATTTAGTAGAAGTAAGGGGAGAGAAAACAAGCTTCTCATATTGATTAAACTAGCAATTGCACCCAGAGGTGCAAAGGAACGCCAAAAGCTCAAGAATATACTCTGTGAGGTTTTCGTAAGTCTCGTTATTCAAGTGGTTCGAGGTTTTTGCAAGCAATGTCATAGAGGGCCCAACGGGGGCGGGGTTGGAGGAACTGTCGAGATTGCTTCCTTTCCATTCTTTGCCCATCTATTGATATTTTCTATCAAAGCTATGTTTAGACTCTTGATCATGCATTCACAGATAAATTTTCCCAATAAACATTGTAAATTGTGCATGCATGGATAAATTTTCTCAATGATCATTATAAATTGTGGATTTTATCCTCTAATGATTTTGATGATTTCATGGATTCCATGCTTTCGAACGCATTCTGTTTTGTAACAAGGCAGACCTAGTAATTCAAATTATGGTGGGAGATGGCGTTTGTTTCCTAGCTTTCTATGCAAGATTCAGTTTCCACCTAGATTTCTTTAAAGTTTGCTTTCTTTGAATCTATATCCTTGAGTGGGATGTTTATCTCTTGCTCTAGTAGAATGCTTGATTTTACAGGATTCTATGTGAACTTCTTCCAAATGTCTTCAATAGTGTCGAGGATTTTGTCAGCTGCAAAACTCACAAATGTTTCTTCCTTATCTAAGCAACCATTAATGTCCATGAAATCCCATGCTTCAAAGAAAGCTTGGATAACCTACTTAATAACATCACATTGAGATTCACTTCCATCATAGGCATATATCATCAATTCAATCAAAGAGACTTCTTGCATCTTCCAAGATTTTTTGTTAACAATCTTTTAATGTTCATCTATTAGATCTAGAGATTTAGCTTCCTGCGGGACTGATGTTGAATCTCCAACTTCATTTTGAGTAGGCCTTGTTTGTTGATTATTTAATGTCATTAATTATTTGCATCTAAATACATCCACTTCACATCCTTGATCCATATGCTCCTCTGTTTTCTTAAACGCTGATTTATTTGTGATCCACGGGCTATGCATATTTTCTCCTAACATTTATATGATATCGAAAGCTTCTTTAGATAATTGTAAGTGAAAATATCTAGAAAAATTCCCCGATACAACAATTATTCAAACATTACATGAGCCTCTTCCCATAAACCCCCTCAAACATGTTGTGTGTGGAGCATGATTGTTCAGAGGTCTTTGTTTCAGCCAGATGTATACCTCAGGAAGTTTGTACACCCCTCCACATGGGGGGGTGGTGCGGGGGGGCCGATCCCCCTTCGCTGGGTGGTCCAGGGGCCAGCGGTCCCTCGGCGGGGGCTCGGGGGCAATGCCCTCGAAGCTAAAAACAGATGTAAAATTGCCTTGTAAAAATATAGTAATTTCTAGTCAATCTGGGCCATTCATTAGGTGGATGATCTGACGGTAGAACTTATGTTTAGTTTAGGGTTTTTTGCCCTAGAAGGCAACCCCTCTCTTTCTATGAGGGCATTGTATTTGAGGCTATGTAATAGATGTGTATTCTGTGTGCGATAAATAGAGAGGTGAGACTGTGAGAGAAAACAGAGGATATTACAACGGATTTGCTCTAGGTTGTGTCTCTTCATTTTGCTGGATAATAGAAAGGAAGGACTAGCTGTTCGGGGTGGACATAGCCCAAATTGGGTGAACCACGTATATCTGTGTCTCTCTTGTTTTATGCGTTTTCTGTGTTTATATCTCTGCAATATTTTATGTGTTCCATTGCTCCGTAATATATAATTTTCTAACAAAACACAGACATAGAGCAGAGAAGTGAATGTAATTTGGTCAAATTGAACTCCATCCCAAATCATTTCATCAAAACCTTTCAAGCCTTGCTTGAAATCCACACTCTACTTAGCAAAGGCATTAATGACATCATTATAAGAAACAAGGTTTGGCTTACAACCATACCTCATTGATGCAAAGACAACAATAGCTTCCATGCACATACCTCTACGACCATAAGCACTGACAAGGGAGGAGAAAGTGTAAACAGTGTTGCCATAGCCTTTTGTCTTGGATTTACTAAAGACTTTCCTTGCAATTCCCACTCTCCCATGCCGACCAAAATGCTAATAAGTATGCTCAACAGTTTCCCTTGCTCATTTCTTCGCCTTTCACAAGAAACTACCCACTCAAAGCATTTAGTTGCCTTCTTGCATTCTGCTTTATTCCCAAGCTCCCTGAGAATATAAGCATAATCTTCATAACTCGAAAGCTTTGGGGACCAATAGGTCAACAAAGATGCAATATTGTCCCTGGGGTCAATGTGGAAAGGTTGTTCCAAAGCTACCTCTGCAAGTTTATTGTGTTTTCCTGAACAAATTTTGGGTATACGAAAATGCATTTTTTGGCACAAATGTAATGGACCTCTTGCCGCAGAAATGTGAACGAAGTTCAACCTAGGGCCAGGGATTGGATTCAGAGTTAAAGTAATATGTGGGGAACTCGGGATGTGTACACATGCCTCCTCCATTGATGCTTCTCTTGCGTGCTCCTCCTATACATGCTACAATTCTCTATGCAGACCATTGGTGATGATGGTCCTCCTAAAATTCCAGTGGCCTTCCCCTGTGTACTGCACTAGGGGGTTGCCTTGGTGCTGAGCTAATTGAGAAATGAGAGTTTGGATGAGTGTCGTTAATGAAGGATGCCATGATTCACAACTTCTTCCTTTCTCCCTTGTTCTCTTCCCTTACGCGCCAAAATACCTTGTTCTTCCTTTTTACCCTTCATTACCCAAAGCCAGACATAATCCAATGCAATATCAGATAAAAGCCAACAAATATTTGTGAGAAAACAACAAATTCCGTTGAGAAAGACCAATAATTTTGCAACAAATCCCCTAAATCCTTTTCCACTTTAGCACCGTCCTGCTCCTTTGCATCTATCTCATAGTACAAAGGCCTGCTGAATTGCCTCAACAACTTTTCATCACTGCAAGCATCTCCGCAAAGACCAACCTCGCCCAGTTTCTATATAATTTCCTTAATTTCACCGATTTCTGACTTAAAACCACTGTAAACTTTCCCCTCACCTTGCTTGTCCTCAAGCTGATACCACTAAAGCATAAGAAACCACAGTGAAAGATTAGGCTCGCAAATATGTTGTATTCATGGTAAGATGAACTTCACAAATCTTCTATTCCTTGAGTGTACTTTTGCATCTTTAAAAACAATTGCTAATCATAATAATATCAATAAAAATACAATTTTATTAAAAAGAATTATACTAAAATTATATTCAATTCTAACTAAAGAATCAATGAAAATAAATTAATATAATATAAAACATGAATTAATTTAAAAATTAAATAAGTAATTTAAAATATAAGTATGGTGTTAAGTGCTATATAAAATTAAAATAGATTTTTTTAATTTATTTGTTGTCTTATAGTTTAAGTCATTTTAATCCTTTTATTCAATTAAAAAATTAGAACACAATTTTATATATATATAAAAGGGACAATTAATTAATTAATGAAAAAGTTCAAGGCAAAGTACTAATGAGATAAGGTGAAAGTTAAGTCCAATCTGGCGGCGGAGCACGGTGAGACGAATAGTGAAGATGACCAACCGCGGAACCTGCTCGTGGTCAAACAAACGAAGGTCAACCAAATAAAAAAATTAATAATTTTTTTAATAAAAATTAACTTTACATGAACTTTAACATTTTTAACATTTAAATAAACAAAAAAATTAATATTAAACTCGATAAATAGAAATGAACTTTTATAATAAATATCAACTTTTGGAAAAAATCATAATACTGGACTAAAATAACTTAATCCATAACAAATATCAACTTCTCAAAAAATTCATAATACCTGACTAAAATAACTTAATCCATAACGAAGAACATGCTAATATATAATTGAAACAGATCTAATATTGCTCAAGGGATATTCTTGTAATGTATGGTCATAAAAACACCAACCATACCTTTAAGGATGGTACAAAATCCATAAAGGGATGTACATTTACATTGAAATAAATGCATTTAGTGCAAGCAATCAAATAGGATTAGAAATTATCATCTACACTGAAATCTATGCATTTAGTGCAATAAATCAAATAGGATTATAAATCATCTACATTTAAATCAATGCATCTAGTGAAAGATATCAAATACATTAGAAATCAACATCTACACTAAAATCAATTCATCTAGTGTAAGCAATCAAATAGGATTAAAAATCACCATCTACTCTGAAATCAATGCATCTAGTGCAAGAAATGTTCTTCCCTCTCTCCTCCCTCCATCTATATTTATATCTCCCTCCATCTCTCCTTTTTATCTTTATCTCACCCCCCAAACACACATGCTCTCTCACTCCATCTCTCTCTTCTTCCCTCTCTTCACATTCCATCAATATCTCTATCTCCTTTTGTCTCTCTATATCACCCCCAAAACATAAATTCTCTTTCTCCAATATATCTATATATCCCTCTCTCTATCTCTCTCGCACGCTTCTCTTTCTTTCCTCCTGATGTCTTGTCTCCCTCTCTCTCTCCATATTCCTTATTGCTCTCGCTCTCTCTCTCTCTATGTATTTCTTTTGGATCTTGATGGTGGAAACAATGGCGCTTGGTTCTGCATCAATTATCTCCTTCCCTTTGTCATTCCTCTGGTTGGGTTCTAACTTAGAATCAGAACATGCATCTGATTCTAAAGTCTTCAACTTGGCCACCAACGACCGCTTGATCTGACACTCACTTGTGTTATGAGTGGGGCTCTTATGGAACTTACACCACTTTCCTACGTCCTTCTTTGACTTCGTGGTGTTGTTCTTTCTTAAGGCTTCGATGGGTTGTCTTGGGCCACCCCGCCTTGGCTTTGTCCTTTGTTCTCTGGTTTGGGGGAACATTTCCCTTGCTTCGGATTTGTAGATCCAAAGTCTCACTTCTTTTGATTAAACTTTTTCTCGATCTTGACAGTGTATCAGTACCTCGCGCCAAGTGAGGAGAAGTCAAGGAAATCCATTTCATCCTAAGTGTTCCTGTGTAGGCAACCATGGTATTTCAGTACTAAATTCCTCTCAGAATCCTTGATACCCAACTTCCTGCGAAGGGAATGAAAAATATTTGTAAACTCTGGCATGTCTTGGTCACTTCCCTATTGCAGCATGGTCCACTTTATGTATTTATCCTCATAGCTCTCGATAGGGTAGTACTCCTCCTTGATGGCGTCCAAAAATGATATCCAAGTGGGTATGGCTAAAAACAGTGAGGGTTCCCTCTCGTCCTTCTTCTCACAGTAGGTTTCCCACCATTCCTTGATGTGGGGGTCGACTTTGAGAAGTGCAAAAGTAATCTTTTCTCAGCTGGAAAAATCATCAACAGAAAAATAACCTTCTAGCAGATTCAACCATTTATCTACGGCATCCGCATCTATTTGACATTCAAATATGGGGATGTCAAAGTTAACTTGTACTTTAAAGGGTGTGGTGCTTCCAGAGTAGCTCCAGGAAGTAGATGCATCACCTTTGGGTAGCCACTGAAAGATCTGGGAAAACTTGTCCATCATTGTGTTCCTCTATCGCTCAAGGGCTTCTTTGACCAATATTTTGAAATGATCTCCTGCCCCCTCATCTGTGTTTTCATTCACCATTGAAGGTCATTGAGATTTGTGAGGTGGTCTTGCAAAGGTTCAACCAGTTCAAGCACTAACTCCTTATATCCCGACCTTGTTAGGGACATGCGAAGAAAAACAGAGAAAGAGCATACTGGTCTGATACCACTAATCCATATTTAAATAGGAGCACAAGAAATTACAGATATAACCATAAATATAAAGATGCAGCATAAATAACACTTCATTTCATTAATATCAAATGTTGAAATATGCTTACAAACAGAATGGAAATAAGACTAGCTTGGGTGATGGTATCTTATCTTTAAGAAGAGATGTGGTAGCTACATGTCTCTGAACTGTGTTACAATGAGGCTCAAAGGCCTATTTATTATTGAGAAACAATTGAAAACTCTAAACATCCAAAAATCTAATTCTAGGAGATGAAGCACAAACTATGGACCCCGTTTGGGTAAATTGGTACATCAACTTCCCAAGGTCGTAACTTTGGCCTATGATCTTTGTTTGACACACACAATACCTCGTGAGAAATATTTAGTTGAGGAATAAAACTTGCAAGTGGAAAAAATTATTCTAAATACTATGTTGGCCCCGGGTTTCCCAAAAAGCATCGTTAAGGGCCGTAAAACGGCTCCGGAAGTTCAGGACCCAAAAAAATGCCAAAAATAGTAAATTTTGCTACAAATAAGGAAACTGAAAAATTGAAAGAGACAGTGGTGGGGGTCAAAGAGGAAAAGGCAGGTGTCCACCAACATCCACCTGGATCAGTCTCCCCCCTTAGGAAGTAATGGTCCTTGTTGCATTGAGCACCTCCATGAGATGGGGAAACTTCTATCAAACTTGGTCCCTCGTGAGCCACTTTCCTTGGTGTAGGAGTTGGCTAGCTTTGATAATCAGATATAGTTGTATATTTTATTGGTGATTGTTCTTTACCTGTGTTTCCATAATCCGATCAGTTGTGGTCTGTTCCATATAGTTTGGGTTTAATTATGTTGCTGTGAGTTGTTATGCAATGTTTGATGTGTCCAACAATGGTGGGAAGTATGGGCGAAGGCTGTCCACATTGAACTTTGGGTGTAGGCCAAGGAATGGGGGAATTTTGAGTTCAAAAGCACTGTCTCCCACAACCTAGGTAATGGTGTAAGAACCATATTAGAGTGGTTTGAGCTTCTTATGGGCTCTGGTAAGACGTTTTTTTTGCAAATGCAACTAAACTTTGTTGCCCACCTAAAACTTATGTGGCACCTGATGTTGATCATGTCACTGCTTATACGTGGCATTTTCCATAATAGACGAATTATATATCATCCTGTTGGGTAGAGTTACTATGGGAGTCAGATTGAACAAATGCTTGACCTGAAATTGTAAGGGTACTTGTGTGGGTGAGGAGAATATGTCCCTGTATTCTTCCACGACCATATCCACCTGCTTCCGCTGGATTGAGGAACCCTTATCGAGGGCTGTGGATATGGCTACGCTCTCCCCCTTACTTTTAGAGTGAATTAGAAAGAAAAAAAAATTCCCAGTCTGGGAGATGACCTCATTGCATTGCTTAGCAGAGATCAGAGAGGCGACAATAGGTTGGAATACCTCTGGTATTCTGTATAACATATTACCAAAAGAAATAATAACAGAGCGAGGTATAGAATCATATATCGCATGTCGCTTCCACAAGTATGGTTTTCCTAATAATACATGACAAATTTCAAGAGGAGAAAAATCGCACAACACCTCATCCGTGAAGGGCTTGACATTGTAGGGAAGTCGAGATTGCTTGCTGACTCGGAGATCTTATCCTTGGTGAAGCCACCCGATAATGTATACTTGTGGGTGTGGTGTAGTCGGTAGGTCCAACAGTCACGACCTCTACTAGGAGATGAAGTGAGAAACAATGGAAAACCCTAAACATCCAAAAACCTAACCCTAGGAGATGAAGCGCCAAACTATAGGCCCCATTTGGGTAAATTGGTACATCAACTTCCCGGGGTCATAACTTTGGCATACGATCTATGTTTTATGTGCAAAATACCTCGTTAGAAAGATATATCTGAGGAAAGTAACTTTCGAATGCCCAAAATTCATTTATAACCAATGATAGTCTCAGTTTTCCCAAAAAAAATTCATTTAGGGCCTCAAAACGGCTCCAAAAGTTCATGATATGAAAACCAAAAATAGTAAATCGTGTTATAGTAAGGAAATTGAAAAAATGAAAGAGACAGCGGTGGGTGTTCAAGTGGAATAGGTAGGTGGCCATCAACATCCACCTGGATTAGTCCTCCACCCTTAGGAAGCAATGGTCATCATTGCATTGAGCGCCTCCATAAGAAGGGAAAGTTTTGCTGAACTTGGTCCCTAGTGAGCCCCTTTCCTTGGTGCAGGAGTTGGCCAACTTTGACAATCCAATATAGTTGGATCTTTTGTTGGCGATTTTTCTTGACCTGTGTGTCCATAATCCGATAAGCTATATCCTGTTCAATGTATTCTATGTTTAATTCTTTTGGTGTGATTTGTTATGCAATGTCTGATGTGTCTAGCAATGGTGGGAAGTATGGGCGAAGGCGGTCCACATTGAACACTGGGTGTAGGCCATGGAATGGGGGAATGTTGAACTCAAAATCATTGTCTCCCACAACCTTGGAAATGGCGTAAGAACCATATTAGAGTGGTTTGAGCTTCTGATGGGATCCTATAAGGCACTCTTTCTGCAAATGCAACCAAACTTTGTGGCCCACCTGGAACATGTGTGGCAACCGATGTTGATCATGTCACTGCTTGTACTTGGCATTTTCCATAATAGAGAAATGATATATCGGCCCGTTATGTAGATGTGCTCTGAGAGTTTGATTGAAAAAATGCTTAACTTGATAGTGCAAGGGTACTAGTGTGGGTGAGGAGAAGATGTCTGTGTATTATTCTACATCCATATCCATCTGCTTCTGCTGTGTGGAGGAACCCCTCTTGAGGTGCATGGATGTGGCTATGCTCTTCCACTTACTTTGAGATTAAATCAGAAAGAAAACAAATTTACCAGTATGGGAGATGACCTTACTGCATTTCTTAGGAGAGATCAAAGAGGCAATGATAGGTGGGGCTACTTGCGTTATCTTGTATAACATATTACCTGAAGAAATAATAATATAGTGATGTCTAGACTCATATACAACATGTTGCTTCCACAAGTATGGTTGTCCTAATAATACATCATAAATGTCAAGAGGAGAAACATCACACAATACCTCATCCATGAAGGGCTTGATGTTGTAGGGAAGGTGGCACTATTGGCTAACTCAAAGATCTCGTCCTTGGTGAGGCCACCCGATACTGTACGATTATGGATTTGGTATAGTTGGTAAGCCCAACCGCTCCACAATCTCTACTGAAATGAGGTTCTTTTGGCTTCCACTATCAATAATGAATTGCAGTGGCAAACCCTTCACCCACATTTGTGAGTGGAAAAGATGCTCCCCCTCTTGTAGATCTTTAGGCTCATTCTTATGGATATTGGTGGTGGAAACAGTGGTGCTAGGCTTCACATCAATAATCTCATTCCCTTTTTCACTCCTCTTTTTGTGTTCTAACTCAAATTTGGATCATGCATATGATTCTGAAGCCTTCAACTCAACCACCAACGACTACTTGGCTCGACACTCACTTGTGTTATGAGTGGGGCTCTTATGGAACTCACACCACTTTCTTATGTCCTTTTTTGACTTCATGGTGTTGTTATTTTCTTGCGCCTTCGACGGGTTGTCTTGGTTCACCTCGCCTTATATTTATCCTTTGTTCTCTTCTTTGGGGGCACCTTTCCCTTACTTCAGATTCATAGATCCAAGGTCTCGCTTCTTTTGTTTAAACTTCTCCTTGATCTTGACAACATATCGGTATGCCGTGCCGAGCGAGGAGATGTCTAGGAACTCCATCTCGTCCTGATTTTATCTGTGTAGGCAGTTGCAGTATTTTAGTACCAAATGCCACTCAGAATTCTTAATACACAAGTTCGCGCAAAGGGTATGAAAAATGTTGGTAAACTCTGACACGTTTTGGTCTCTTCCCTGCCACAACGTGGTCCCCTTTATGTATTTATCCTCATAGCTCCCAAAAGGGTAGTACTTCTCCTTGATGGAATCCCAGAACAAATTCCAAGTGGGTGCAACTAAAAACAATGAGGGTTCTCTTTAGTCCTTCTTCTCATAGTAGGTTTCCAACTAGTCCTTAACGCGGGGGGCGACTTTGAGAAGTGAAAAATTAATCTTTTCCCAACTGGAAAAATCATTAATAGAAAAATAGCCTTCGAGCAGATTCATCCATTTATCTATGGCGTTCACATCTATTTGACCTTAAAATATGGTGATGTCAAAGTTAATGTGTACCTTAAAGGGTGTGGTGCTTCCAAAGTAGCTTCAGAAGTATATGCGTTGCCTTGGCTAGCCATTGAAGGATTTGGGCAAGGTTGTCCATCATCATGTTCCTCTGTCGCTTGAGGGCTTCTTTGAGAAATATTTTGAAAGTATCTCTAACCCCTCATCTTATTTTCATCCACCATGGAAGGCCATCGGGATTTGTGAGGCTAGTCTTGCAAAGGTTCGACCAGTTCAAGTCCTAACTCCTTATATTCCGACCTTGTTGGGGACATGCAAAGAAAAATGGAGAAAGAGAAGATCACTCTAATACCACTGATCCAGATTTAAACAAGAATGCAACAAATTATAGATATAAATATAGATACAAAGATGCAACAAAAATAACACTTCATTTCATTAATATCAAATACTGAAATATGCTTACAAACAGAATGGATATAAGACTAGCTCGGGTGATGTGGCTTATCTCTGAGAAGAGATGTGGTGGCTACATGCCTTTGAACTATGTTATAATGAGGCTCAAAGGCCTATTTATTATTGATAAACAATGGAAAACTGTAAACATCGAAAAACGTAACCCTAGGAGATGAAGCACCAAACTATGGGCCCCATTTTGGTAAATTGGTACATCAACTTCCAGGGCCGTAAATTTGGCATACGAACTCCATTTGATGTGCACAATTCCTTGTTAGAAATATCTATTTGACAAATACAACTTTTAAGTGGACAACATTAGTCAACAACCCATGTTGGTCCCAGTTTTCCCAAAAAACGTCGTTTAGGGCCTTAAAATGACTTTGAAAGTTAAAGACCCAAAATATTGCCAAAAATAGGAAAGTGTGCTACAAATAAGGAAACTGAAAAATTGAAAGAGACAATGGTGGGGGTCCAAGTGGAATAGGAAGATGCCACCAACATCCACCTGGATCAAGAATGCTTCATACCTAGTGGAGAGCTTAGATACATTGTGTATGAGTGCTAATGGTAATAAAATGAGTAGATCTAATTGATGAAGGAGAGTATTGATGCAAAAATTTCATATTACATATTAGAGATGTCGAGAGATGTAACAAAGTTTTTTGGTAGAGATGGAGATCTTGGTATATCTACAAGTTTGCTACTCTCACATTTGTTTTACAAGTGTTTCCGGTGCATTTAACAGACATCCATTGTGTTTTTGTTGTTGATTGCACTATGCATAAATTATATTTTGGATTTAGGGTTTGATGTTATGGCTGAGTGCAATATATGTCTATGTTGTTGGATGATTGCGTTGTTGTAGATTTGATGGTCTCATTTTGGCCATTATTTTTCTTGAGTGGAGAGAATATGTTTGCGGTGTTTTTGTTTGATTTGTTTATGGCATCTTGCTGCTAAGATAGTATTGTAGAGTTGTATTGAGCTTAGCAAGGATCCTTCAGATCTAGTATGAAAATATATGAAATCAGGTCCACATAGAGTAGAGGAGCAGTGACTTCATGAGAGTGGAGTAGTGATTCCATAGAATTAGTGAAAGGAACCATTTCTCCATCCAATCAGAGTTGGATAGTCTAATTAGGGTTGGGAAAGGATCATTGATTGTGGTGGATTTCAGTGAATGGTGGTTTGTAGATCTGTGTGAGAAAATAGTCTTCGGAGTTGATATGTAGAATCGAGCCTCCTAGATGATGGGGATCAGTTGATTGTATAAGAGGTCATGTCTCCTAGATGATGGGAGTCAATAAATCTATGTAAAATACATATTTTTCTTAGTAGAAGATTTAGAGCAACACAACAACAACAAGGGTGGTTTTCTTCTTAGAGGGGTTTTCCACCAGATATCTTGTGTTCTCTTATGTCTGATGTGAATGTGCATAGTTAGATTGTTTATGTTGTTTCTTATGATTATTTTGGTTTCTGTTTATATGATGCACATGTTATGATTTGTTGAGATGTTGGTTAGTTTGTGCATGATTCAATAGAGAATTTTAATTTGGTAAGAAAAAAAAAGAAGACACACTATTAATTCAACCCCCCCCCCCCCCCCACCACTAATAATGCTCAGGTTTCTAAACACAATAAGAATATACCTTTTTCTATTAATATGGAGGGTTGATTAGAGAAACAAAATCTAGAGCTCATTTTTCAAAATGCTCTACAAGTACTTGAGGTTGCAGAGGAATCTCATTTCACTGTATGGGTTTTCCCATTCTTTGGAAATTGTCACATATTTTTGACATATTATTTAGCATCTCTAAAAAAAAAGCACAATAATATCCCAAAATAAGATCTTTATATGCAATTCTTCTTTCAATGAAGTGTCCTCCACATGGTTCATCATGGTAGGCTTTCACTATCTTTTGTACTTCATCCTCTTAAATACATCTCTAGATGATCAGATCAAGTATAGTTTGGTGACATTATCCCTCTATCCATGAGTAAGGTGCATTGGTTTTGATAAATTTCTGTCTTTCTTTGGATTATAGTTGTGAGGAAACTTTCCTTTATCCAAGTATTTAGTAATTTCTACAAACCTAGGAGATTTAGTAGACACTCTAAAGAGATATTAATTAGGAAAATTATCCTTTATAGGGTATCAATATTACCATTATGCATCCTCGAAAGGAAATCAACAACTGTGTTTTCGTTTCCTGACCTATCTCGAATGGTAATATTGAATTCCTGTAATAATGACAGCCATTTAGTAATCCTCCCATTAGTAGTTTTCTTATTCATTATCTATATAACAATATAATGATTTGTATGAATGAAAGTTTCATAACTAGTAATATAATATCAAATATTATTAATGGCAACAACATTAGCTAAAACCTCTTTTTCTGTTACCATAAATTTAACTCTGCATGAGCCAAATTTTTACTTGTGTCATAAATAACAGAAGGAGTTATATCTTTTTATCCCAACACAACTCCTAAATTTGTATCTAAAGCATCATTTGAAATGTGAAAATGGAGATACCGATTAGGCCCTCTTAAAATTGGTGCTTCAGTAATTTTCCGCTTCAATGATTCAAATGCTTTTTGGTAGTCAGAATTCGAAAGAAATCACAATTTTTTGTAAGAATTTAAAGAGTGAAGAAGCTAATTTTTTGAAGTTTTCTATGAATCTTTCGTAATATCCTGTAAAACCAAGAAAAATTATAACATATTTTTTACTAGTAGGAACTAAAATTTTAGAAATTACCCCTACCTTAAATGCATCCACCTTGATTCCATCATCATGAATTAATGAAAGATTTGCTTCTTTACATCTAACGAGAATTTTTTCTAACTTTTCAAGTGCTTCTTCAAAAGTATTTCCATGGACAGTGAAATCATCCATGTAAACTTCTACATAAACATGAATCAAATAAAAAACGATACCTAAAACTACTCTTTAGAATGCTGCAAGTGCATTACATAACCCAAAAAGAAGTACCCTATAAGCATATGTACCTCATGGGCATGTAAAGGTTATTTTGACTTGATGTTTTGGTGCCAATTGGATTTGGTTATATCCATTGAAACCATCAGGAAATGAAAAATATTTCTTCCCTGCTAAGGTATCTAGTACTTGATCAATGAAAAGCAGTGGAAAATTATCCTTTAAAATAGCTTTATTCCATTATTTATAATCAATGCACACTCTCCACTTTCCATTATTCTTAGGAACAAACACTAAAGTTAAGACCCATTAACTATCAAATATTGGATTAATGAAATTCACATTAATCCATTTTGTAGTTCCTCCTTAACAATTTATCTCAGATCTGGATTCACCCTTCTTTGAGTTTGTCTAAATGGTTTGATATTTTGCTGAATATGACTATGATGCATACATGTGTTATGATAAATACATTTCATATCAATATATTCGCATGCATATGTTGAGGAATTTTTTGTAGCATCTTAATCAACTGTTTCTTTTGGAATTATTCGATGTTACTATTAATATTTAATGTTTTTCATGGAAAATTTTCCACGAAAGAATTGCCAAACTTTTCCATAGAATGTAAAGCTACTTTGGATTGCCCAGATGATAAATATTCAATATTACATTTCTCTTGAAAAATTTGATCTTGTTCACAATATGAAGCAAAGTCATTATTGTTCGTCAAATTTATCAATTGATCCTCCTCATTTATTTGTGAAAAATTAATTACAGGTTGAATATCTTCAAATTCTTCGTTATGATCATCAATGCAAACTTCACTTCTACTTCAATTACTGTTTTTGAAGGTGGATACAATGTGAATTTATTAGTAGAACTTCCATTAGAAATGTACATATCGCCAAATCTACAACTTATGAATGCATCAACTATAGCTAGCCAAGGTCTACCAAGGATCAAGGGATGGCCTCCTTAATTATTCTTAGGAGTTAAAATCATAAAATCAACAAGAAATTCCTATGAATTTAAAGATACAAATACGTCTTCTAATATACCATCAGGTTTAATAACAAATTTTTCTACTAATTATAATAAAGTTGGGCTATATTAAATATTAGGAAGCTTTAATTGATCCATAGTTTTCTTACTCATAATATTAATGCCTACTTCTAAATCAATCATAGTGTTTGGAATCTCAGTGCCAATTATGTGAATTTTTATAATAGGGATACTTGTATCTAAATGTTTTTGAACCATTCGTTTCCCCATCATAATATTTGCAATCTTTCCTACCAATGGAATATTTTTAACATCTTTTGATCCAAACTTAATAATTGTATTGTTTTTCATCCATATCGATGCATTTAGAATGGAAAAAGTGTAGGAATCAACTCATGTGGCCATCTTTTACCATCGAGACCCTGTTTGGTAAAATGGGTCTAAAACCTTCTAGGATATTTTTGAGGCATCAAACAACGTTTTCTTGGGGTAAAATTTTCCACTCTAGAACCACACCTTATCATGATGTTCTATAGATAGAGATATTTCCAACAATGCAAGAAGCACATCATTCAGAGTTTTTATGCAAATGTTATGTCATTGAGAAGTTGACCTTCCTATTTTCACACCTATAATTTGGGAGAATGTTGTGCCAACCCCCATTCTTCATGGAAATAGGGGCTAGCCATGTGATTATAATGTAAAATAATCTAGAAGAATCTATATTGTAACTCTAGTTAAGCGTTGATGTAGTCAAACTTACCCACTAATAAGCTATCAGGCTATGTTATAATTGGGCCATTAGGAGGAAGAGGCATTCAATTCTTTCGAGTGAATTTGTTCCATAACTAAGCAAAAATAGATAAGAGGGATAGGAGGTGTATTGTGTGATGTTTCTCCTCTTGACATTTGTATTGTATTATTAGGAAAACCAAACTTGTGGAAGTGACATGTTGTATATTAGTCTAGAACTCGCTCTGTTATTAATTCTTTGACTAATACGTTACATAAGATACCGGAGGTCGCCCCACCTAGCACTGCCTCTTTGATCTCTACAAAAAATGTAGTAAGGTCATCTCCTAGACTGGGAATTTTTTTTTCTTTCTAATTCTTTCTCAAAGTAAGGGGAAGAGCATAGCCACATCTGCAACCCCTGGGAAGGGTTCCTCCATGCAGAAAAAACAGGTGGATACGGTCGTGGAAGAATACAAGGACATCTTCTCCTCACCCACACAGGTACCTTTGCACTGTTAGGTCAAGCATTCATTCGATCTAACTCCCAAAGAACCTCTACCTAATGGGATGATATATCGCCGCTCTATTATGGAAAATTCCAAGTACAAGCAGCGACATGATCAACATTAGGTGCCACACAAGTTTTAGGTGGGTGGCAAAGTTTGGTTGCACTTTGCAGAAATAACGCCTTACTGGAGACCATCAAAATCTCAGACCACTCCGATATGGTCCTTACACCATTACCAAGGTTATGGGAGGCAATAATTTTGAGCTTAGCCTTCTCGAATTCCTTGGCCTTCACCCAGTGATCAATATGGATGCCTTTGACCGTACTTACCACCATTGTTGGACACATCAAACATTGTAGAACAACTCACACCAACAAAATTAAGCCTAGACTGCATGGAACAGACCACAATAGATCGAAATATGGACACCTGGGTCAAGAACACTCGCAAGTAGAAGATCCAACTATATCGGGTTGTCAAAGCTAGCGAACTCCTACACCAAAGCAAGTGGCTCACTAGGGACCAAGTTCAACAGAAGTTTCCCCATCTAATGGAGATGCTCAATGCAATGGGGATAATTGCTTCCCTAGGGGGGATGACTGATCCAAGTGGATTTTGGTGGCAACCTACCTATTCCACTTAGACCCCCGCCACTGTTACTTTCAGTTTTTAAGTTTCCTTATTTGTAATACAATTCACTATTTTTGGTGTCTTTTCGAATCCAGAGCTTCCAGAGTCGTTTTGAGGCCCTAAACGATTTTTTTTTAAAACATTGGGGCCAACATTGGTTATAAATTGATGTTGGCCACTTGAAAGTTGTATTCCTTTGATAGATCTCTCTAACGAGGTATTATGTGTGTCAAACAGAGATCGTATGCCAAAGTTATGACCCTAGGAAGTTGATGTATTTACCCAAATGAGGCTCATAGTTTGGTGCTTCATCTCCTAGGGTTAGGTTTTTGGATGTTTAGGGTTTCCCATTGTTTCTTAATAATAAATACGCCTTTGACCCTCATTGTAACACATTTAAGAGCAATGTAGCCACCACATCTCTTCTCAAAGATAGGCTACCATCGCCCGATCTTGTCTTATTGCCATTATATTTGTAGGCATATTTTAGCATTTGATATTAATGAAATGAAGTGTTATTCCTATCGCATCTTTGTATTTATGGTTATATTTGTGATTTGTTGCATTCATGTTTAAATGTGGATTAGTGGTATCAGAGAGGTCTTCTCTTTCTCTGTTTTTCTTTGCATTTCCCCAACAAGGCCGGGATATAAGCAGTTAGAGGTTGAACTAGTCGAACCTTTGCAAGACCAACCTCGTAAATCCTGACTACCTTCCACGAAATATGAAAAGAAAGATGAGGGGGAAAGAGATACTTTCAAAATATTGCTCAAAGAAGCCCTCAATCGATATAGGAATGTGATTATGGAAAACTTTTTCTAGATCCTTCAGTGGCTACCCAAAGGCGACGCATCTACTTCTAGTACCTACTGTGGAAGTGCCACACCCTTTAAGGTATAATTTGACTTTGACATCCACATATTTGAAGGTAAAATAGATGAAGACGCCATAGATAAAAGGTTGAATTTGCTGGAAGGCTATTTTTCTATTCATGATTTTTCCAGCCGAGAAAATATTACTTTTGTACTTCTCAAAACGACCCCCCATGTCAAAGACTGGTGGGAAACCTACTGTGAGTAGATGGATGAGAGGGAACCCTCACTTTTTTCAATTGCACCCACTTGGAATTCGTTTCAGGACATCATCAAGGAGTTGTACTACCCTATCAGGAGCTATGAGGATAAATACATAAAATGGACCATGCTATGACAGGGAAGGGACCAAGACATGCTGAAGTTTACCAATATTTTTCATACCCTTCACACAAAGTTGGGCATAAAGAATTATGATTGGCATTTGGTATTCAAATATCATGGCTTCCTACACAGGTACATTCAAGATGATATGGAGTTCTTGTATATCTCCTCTCTTGGCATGGCATACCGATACACTATTAATATCGAGTAAAAGTTTAAACAAAAGAACCGAGACTTTATATCTGCGAACCTGAAGCAAGGGAAAGGTGCCCCCAAACTAGAGAACAAAGGACACAACCAAGGTGGGGTGACCCAAGACAACTCGTCAAAGCCATGAAAAACATCATGAAGTCAAAGAAGGACACAGGAAAGTGGTGTGAGTTCCATAGGAGCCCCACTCATAACACAAGTGAGTGTCAGGCCAAGCAGTCATTGGTGGCTGGGTTGAAGGCTTCAGAATCGGGTGCATATTCCGAATCTGAGTTAGGACCCAACAAGAGGAATTACAAAGGGAAGGAGATTATTGATGCGGAGTCCAGTGCCACTGTTTCCACCACCAAGATCCATAAGAATGAGCCTGAAGATCCAGAGGAGGGGGAACATCTTTTCCACTCACAAATGTGGGTGAAGGGTTCACCTCTGCAATTCATTGTCAACAGTGGGAGCAAAAATAACCTCATTTTAGTAGAGGTCGTGAAGCAGTTGGGCCTATTGACTACACCACACCCATAGTCATACATTATCGGGTAGCTTCAGAAAGGATGAGATCTCCGAGTCAGCCAGCAATGTCACCTTCCCTACAACATCAAGCCCTTCACAGATGAGGTATCTGATGTTGTTCCTCTTGACATTTGTGATGTATTATTAGGAAAACCATACTTGTGGATGTGACATGTTGTATATAAGTCTAGACCTCTCTTTGTTATTATTTCTTTGGGTAATATGTAATACAAGATACCGGATGTAGCCCCACCTACCACTGCCTCTTTGATCTTTGTTAAGAAATGCAGTAAGGTCATCCAATAGACTGGGAATTTTTATTTTATTTTTTATTCAGTATCAAAGTAAGGGGAAGAGCATAGCCACATTGATGACCCCAGGGAAGGGTTCCTCCACGCAACAGAAGCACGTGGGTATGTTTATGGAAGAATATAGGGACATCTTCTCCTCACCCACATGGGTACCCTTGCATTGTCAAGTCAAGCATTCTTTTGAACTATCTCTCGGAGCACCTCTACCCAACGGTACGATATATTGCCACTCTATTATGGAAAATGATAAGTACAAGGAGCAACATGATCAACATCAGGTGCCACACAAGTTTCAAGTGGGTGAAAAATTTTGGTTGCATTTGCAGAAAGAATTCCTTAGCAGACCCCATTGGAAGCTTAGACCACTCTGATATGGTCCTTACACCATTGCCAATAATATGGGAGACAATGCTTTTGAGTTCAGTATTCCCCCATTCCTTAGCTTGCACCCAATTTTCAATGTGGACCGCCTTCGACCATACTTCCCACCATTGTTGGACACATCTGACAGTGCATAACAACTCACACCATCAAAATTAAACGTAGACTTCATGGAACATGCCAAAACTATTGGATTATGGACGTACATGTTAAGAACATGTTGTAGCGGCTACAACCACCCTCAAAAAATTTTCCTTAGCTTCATTTTGGAGCCTCCCTACCAACCATCCTTTGCAACATGTCTTTCAATGTCAAGTACATAGGATTCAACTGAGTTTTAGTGGCTTGATAGCCTTTGCATGTCAGCTTGTTTGCCTCCCACCTAAAGGTGAAATTTCGGACTTAGGAAAATCTATGGTTGAGATGCTCCCTCTGAAAATTTCATAATTCCCGAGGAGAACCAACCTTCCCTCCATAAATTACACAATCCTGCTGGGTTTCTTGCTAGGCTCCAGAATTGCACAATCTATCCAAGCAACCCTCCCTTAGGAAATTGTGCAATCCACCCACAAAACTGGGCTTCAACCCATAAACTGCGCAATTCTAGGAGGCAGTGACCTATTGACCCCAGAAATTGAGTGATGGCTGAGGGACAGCCAGCCCTGCTCAGCGCAAAAACTGTGCAAA
The DNA here is from genome assembly GCA_000404065.3 of Pinus taeda. NCBI lineage: Eukaryota > Viridiplantae > Streptophyta > Pinopsida > Pinales > Pinaceae > Pinus > Pinus taeda. The sequence goes on along the minus strand of APFE030613481.1, from coordinate 340,668 downwards.
TCCCTTTCCAGGCTTGGAGACTGTTGCATGTGCCTTTAGGTTGGCTGGCTACCTCCGGGATTGTGCAATCTTGATTTGCATGCATGGGCTGCTTTTCCTGAAATATAGAAAAAGATAAATTAAAAAAGCATCGCTAGATTTTAGGGATCTATTTTTAGCAGTTGGAGGTTACATGTAATGATCATGTTAGAAACTTCCCTCCAAGTGTCCCCTTTTCCTAGATTAGTGGCATGGGCGTCATAAGCGTCATCCTTATCAAACTTATTTATTTGACACTGCCGAGCTCATTCCTCACATCGATCTTGGATCTTTGACATCCCACATCACATCTAGGAGTCATTTGTGGCTTTTCTATGACTTTTTGTATTTCGCTTTGTATGAATTTTTTTTGCTTGTTTTTTCTAAACATTTGTTGTCATTTTAATGTATGTTATCTTGTATAAGAATCGTTTAAGTTTTTATTTGCATCTCACTAATGTCGCATACATGACACTGATTTGCACTGATGGTTTCCCTTGCGGCGACTCGCTTCACACACATTCATGCATTCCCATTTTCTTAATCTTGCATTCACTGTTTGCATGCATCATCATTCACTCTTGCTTACACTAAGTCTCTCCATGCATCCAAAACATTTCATGTTTTCAGTCGCCCCTCGACAGGTCTAGGCTGCCTTGGTCCAGACCTTGTCTTACTCGGATAACAATGCACAGTTATGGAAGTAAAGGCTTTTCCTTCCCTCTAGAAATTACGCAAACCTGGCCAACACTAACCTCTAATCTTTCTCTGTGCAATTCTGGGAGGTAGTGCCATACTGACCCAGAAAATTGCGCAATGCAATCCCTGGGCTCATATGCCCTTGTTGGCTGAAACTGTGCATTGCACAGTTTAAGTCCTTAGCAGGCCAGGCTAGATTGTTCATTGCACAGTTCCAAAAGTTTTTCAGCCTCCTGACAGCCTCGACTGTGCCTTGTGCAATTTTGGCAGTCAGTCTCCCAGCCTCTCAGTGAAAATTGTGCAATCTTCACTGCCAATCACCTAGGTGTGTTGAATGTTAGTCCTCAAATTTGTTTTGGCTTTCAACTAACATATTTCTTGCCATGAGTGTTGCTATGTCTCCAGGTATAGAAGGTGTTCGTCCGTCTCTCAGCAGTACAGGTACATTGGCCTCCAAGAGATTGGGGTGAAAGGACACCACTAGAAGTGCAACTGAAGATGCAGTTGAACAAGTGTCTATGGGCTTGCCCATTTATGAAGACACCAAGCAGTTCATAGACAGAGACCTCAAGATGAAATGGCAAGACATCAATGACACTTTCTTAGGCACATTGGAGGAATATCTAGAAGACTGTAGTGTTTATGTCAACATCCAAAAGTATGGCTTATACCAGATTGCATGGAGGTATCCTGTGTTTCTGTAAGTGGACATGATCCACTGGATTGTCTCGCACACTAATCCTGAGACCACGACATTGAGCAGTGTCAGTGGGATAGAGGTTTCTACCTTTAGCACAAAGGACTTTCAGTATATGTATCACTTGGAACAACTGGTGACTATAATGGAGAAACCCTTCAGTAAACCCAGCAGTAGTACAATCTCCAGAGATATCTTGAAGAGCTGGGTGAAAGAGCCAGCCAAGTTCAGGACAACACCCAGCTTGGTTTACAAGACAAAGATACTGCGGAAGGCATATCAATACTTGGTCATCTTTGCATGCTACTTAAACGACCAAGAGAGCACAGAGACCTTCCCACAGAGTTGTGTGATTCCATTGGACCAACTAGCCAGCGAAGGAAGGCCATGCAACTGGGCTGACATGTTGGCTCTCAGGTTAGAGGAACAGGTGTTAGAAGCCCGACATCCACATAAGGGCCAGAAAGCAAAGATATATATGTCTGCATATATACTGGATGCAATCTATGCTTGTTAGCAGTTCCCAGGTTTGAGTTGGGCATGGACACGTTCAGAAACCTCTATACACACTTATTATAGATTTTTCTTCGAATGCAGCTTCCGCAGAGTTGTCACACAATTGTTAGACCACTTTGTCACCCCTATGTACAAAATAATATTCGAGCAAGATGCAACTTGCATGTCATAGGTAACAATGGAGACATTGATCAACATAGTAGATTAGTATGCCTCACCCCTTCGCACCTTCATACAGATGTACAAGGCAAAGAAGCCTCCGAATGTTTTACTGAAGTTTTCCATGGACAAGCTCGTCATGGAAGAAGTGTTGTATCACATCTTGACAGGGTTGTTAGCTAGACTACAGATGAAGAAGAAGGCACCTTGGCCCACTCTTCCTTTGCGGATTGGGTTGTACGTAATATGAAATCTCAAGCATGCTGAGGCTGAAATGAAGGAGTTCAAGAGATTCACCTTCGCTACCAGAAGTTTCAATCCCATATGACCCACATTGCTTGGTGAAGGAACATTGTGTGAGAGTGTGGTTTCCTTGGATCCACGGGGTGTGTCATTAGCCTAAGGAAGACCCATGGAGATATTTTCATAGCTTCTCTAGGCTTAATGAACCGGTCAGCATAGCTGTGGAATTGTTAGAAAAGAAGAGCGAAGTAACATCTTGAGGAGCACCATCATTAGCACTAGCAGAGGGTAACGTACTTGTGCATGACAAAGGCAAGAGAAAGTTTGTTGACAGCATAAAGGGAGAACAAAGCCACAAGTTCAAAGTAGGTCCACTCATGATAAAATTAGCTTTGGAGATTGAGGCTAAGATGCAACAACACGACAAGAGGAAGTGCAAAGGCAAAGAGAGAAATGGAGGATGGATGAAATAGAAAAGGAGTTGCAAGAGTTGAAGTAGAAACTCTAGGAAGAACAGAAGTTGCGCAGAAGAGAGAAAAAAATGCAACATGGACATACACAACAAGAGGCGCATCATGCACAAATTCATGAAACTGCACCCATACAGGTTATACTCATCCGAGCAGCTAGCATAGAGTAGACAGGGTGAGTAGTCACAGGAGAAGGACTTAGCTTGAGAGTTTGAATAGATTCTAGAGCAGATGGATACAGATGTGGTGTAGCCAAAGTCCGAACAGGATATTAACCTCATGTAGAGAAAGTCCCAAGCAATCAAGGAGACATAAAGATCCTTGAAGACAATATGGAGGCAGACATGCACAACATATCTTTCGACGATTCACAACATAGAGTTGTGCAGTTGTGTAGAGTGCCTACTCCAGATGACCACACATATCCTACATAGTTTTAAGAATGAGTGATCGTATCCGATGTGTGCAAGCATCCAACATCACTGGCGGATGCTACCAGATCATATGTCGAAGCCAGAAACTTGATTATTCGATTCGTGATAGTAGAGAATGAGTGAATGGATAAGGAATTACAAGCGGCCAAGCAAGTAGGAGAATAAATTACATCATTCGCCTGAGCAAAGTTGAGGAGAGTGATATTGGATGAAGTATCATCTCTCTAAGTAGTCATGCAGATGTTGTATTCTATATTTGGCACCATGCACAAGCCAGTTGTTCATCTCAATGGTTGGTAGAAGCATTATGCTAGGAGCACACGCATTTTGTCAAATTTTCACATTGTTGTTGATCACATGCAAACATGGACAATGAGGTACAAAGGATCCCTATTTCACTTTCCCAAGATGATGAAGCCCGAGGTAGTAGAGTTGAAGGCACACATCCGAAATCAAATATGAAATTATGAGGAACTCCTACAAATCATCACTAGTTTGTAGGCTTCACTTGCAGAGGTGTTTAGAAGCATGCATGTCATTGTGTACATGCACACAATCCCATATATTAGCACACTCACTGAGGGGAAGTTAAAGAACCAAGTCTGAATAGAGCTAGACATGTACTTTGATGAGTTGATGCGCGTAGCCACTAGCATAGACTTGGAGATCAATGTAGACACTATGCATCAGTATGTTTCTGGTCCGACTGCACTGAATACTATGATGCACATGTTAACAAATGAGCTGGATAGAGGTGCCAAATCAGTGTACCCAGATGCAATGGAGGCGAGAGTTCGCTTTCACCAAGATGTCACCATTGAGCATGGGACACCATCATGGATTACCAAGCTTGGCATCAGTTATACACCATCGATCATCATGATGATGTCAGAGAGTTGGTCTTCCTAGAGTTTTCTGACTCTTAGTAGTGTCTTGCATGGTTTACATGTGTAGATTTTAATGTAACATATTGTAAAGCTGAAAGACTAAGTGTCAAAACTAGAATGTAACAATCATGTAGTAGTTGAAGAGTCATGAGCGTGGATGAAGAGTAAAAAAGGGGGAATGTCACCCCACCCTTTCCTATTTATAGAACCTCATAACTCATTGTGTAGGATTTTGGGAGCCAAGATTCCTATAGGTGTATCTTAGAGACATCTTGGAGTGTATTATAATGAGCCTTGGCTTCCCCAGAGTGCAGAGCTAGTATATCTTTTTGGAGGAGAAGGCGGAAGTGACTGTAACGTTTCATTGTCAATACTAGTAGTTAGAAATGATTGGGACTTTCAATTTCTTAATATAATAGAGCCAACATGTTTCATGCATATGTTTTTATTGAATTTCAGTTGTCTTGGTTACTCTAATGATATATGTATATTTTTTCTTACGCATGTATGTATGGACTTTTCTATATGTGTATGTATGAATCTTATTGAGATGTGTTGTTGGTTTAACCATCAATTTAGATCATTGCTTCACCAACCTTCCATCTTGTGATGTATCTTTGCTCATGTGTTCCCTTCCAAGCCGTGTGTTTCCACAGGTTTCCAAGGGGCACACTCATTCCACTTTCCATGTGTTAGAACCCTTCATGCACCTTCCTTGGCTTGCTACACTGGTCACACCCTTGCTACCGATAAGAAAATCCTGTTTTCCTCTACACACAACCATGTTCAAGGCGGTACTATATGACCCACTGTTGTGACGCCTACACCAAATGGTCTAAGGATTAGTTAGGACTTCTTACTGGGGAGATCCCCTGACATGTTGGCAGGTCCAACATTGTCAACATTTCTAGCACTAGAAGGAGGGATAGATGATAAGCTGAGTCCTCACATCCTGTTTTGAATCTTCGCATATCTGTCATTGAGACCTTTAGGCTCATCCCTTCGTGATGTTTCTCTAATGCTAAACCTCTCGACATCACAAGGGAATTTTTTGATATCTTGTTGGAATTCACATATGATGGTGAAGGTGAAGTGGCTTGGTCTAAGTACTTGCAAGACTTCTTTGCATTTATTGATGATGTAGATGAGTTCTCTGTAGAAGAGGTCAGCTTGTTTCTTTCACACATACTTTGCGAATCCCCACTATTATAGCTCCAAATCTCACTCTTGATGTTTGTGATGTTGCATTTTTTTACCTTTTTCTTTAAGCTGGAAAAAGAATAAAAGAATGCTATAGTATAGCGGAAAGAACGAGCGTCGATGAAACAAATGATCTAGTTCCTGGGATTGGAACAATCCTATGCTCAATGCAAGGAGGCGAAAACTAGTCAAAGACACTCAAAGGTACGTTCCTTCCATGGGTCAGGGTGTGTCAAGTTGCAGAAGTCAAGGGGATGAAAGTTTGATTTTGTAGACATCATGGTTAAAAGTTGGCTTAAACATGAGTCCAAGTGGAGTCAGCTCAAGGCCAAAAGGTGCAAATGGTCAAAATGCAATGCAGTAGTACAACTCAACACGAAGGAGCCTCTAGGGTATAAGGCTAGAACGATGTGAAGAAGCAAAGAGGAATGAGTCTTCAGCGCATAAGTTATATTGGTCCTTTACTCATGCTGGTTTGAGAATATCTCCATTGACTTCTTGTTGGCGGGTCTTGTCCTTATCGACGACGACATCTTGCTCTGAGGACAGGCCTAGAGCCACACCCTGGCCCTATTTACATTATTGATAGGTCACCTTGTGCTCAACATCGATCAGTATCATGGGTCTTTGACTGAGTGGTTTCCCTTGTGTTCAACATCAGCTTACACTATCACACATTGGGATTCGTGCAGTACCTTGGTTTCCATTTGACCCTATTGGTGGATACCTTTCCTCTATGTCAACTTTCATTATTGGTTGGTTCAGGGGGTTTCTATCGTGCGCTAGCCACATCTTGTGTATGCCAAAAACGTGCTTCGGGCGGGTTACTACATCTTTTTCGTCCGATTCCTTCCACATTATTGGCTTGCGGGTTACATTCGCACTAGATTGATGAAGGATGCCTTAATGCCTTCCTTCTAGTGGATCTTTCCCCATCGACTATGACTCATTGCTCTGGGGCAAAGGTATAGAGTCCATTTGGTAGTACCTTGGGGTTTGCAGTCATCAGTGGCAAATCTTTCGCTATCGACAGTGGGAGACCATCATTGTCTCCTAATTGATAGATTCTTACAGGTGTTCGACTCCATCTCATCTATTCACACTTGTTAGATTGTATTGGGTACCTTGACTCTCATTATCATTATCGGTGAGTAATCTCGTGTTTATTAACGGTATACATCAATGACCGATAATCAAACGATTTCTCACATGGTCGACTTCAGATCATTTATTCCCAATGTGTAGAAATGTACCATGGCGGTCGATGAAGACCTCGGGTTGCATCAGCATTCATTGGTTCACTGGACAGTTGCTCCTGTTGCTGCTAGTTGATACCATTCCACCTTATATGTTGCAGTCATTCATGGCAACATTTTATATGCTGGCACCCGAGTTTGCAATGTAGTGCCATCTTATTCCATCATGTTCATTTGGTACTATTGGGATCAGTGTTTGATATTAGTGATCAACTTCATCCTTCAGCATCATTGACATTCTTATATGTGATATTCAGAAATGTACTTGTTCAATCGTGATCAGATGATCCATTATGTATTTTCCAGTCTTCTATACTTGTATACTTAGTGGATCCACTTATACTTGATATGCGGACATGCTTTACTTTCTCTGAGCATGGGTATGCCCGCCTCAGATAGTGTTTCTTTCTGATCTCCTTTTGTGGCTTGGGAGGTTGAATTCTGGTGAAGTCCTTCTCAGTTTTTGACAGGTTTCCTTTCCATGTACATACTTAATACATCTCGGCCATCATGTACCCCTTCTGACCTCATATATTAGGGGGCATGTGTTATAGCTCCAAATCTTGCCCTTGATATTTTTGGTGTTGCACTCATGGCCTAGGGCAACCCCTCCTTCCAGACCTAGTCCAAATACTTAAAAAACAGTGTTTTACTCCCTATACGTGACATTTTCCTGTGCTAAACACGTGTGTACGCGGGTCAGTGTATACCCAACCCACATATATGTCTTAAAACACTTAAAAAAATTAAATCTCCTTAATTTCGAGCGAAGATCACGAGTTTTACCTGTTGATTACCTATTAGTGCCCGTGGCCCAACTGTTCCCAATGAATTCCCAACTAAAAAACTACTTTGGGAGAAGTATAAAAAGGCTTCAATGGGAAGGCCTAAGGGAGGAGAGAATAGAGAGAAAAATTACTCTGCTGAGATTATCCCTAATCTGGTATGAGGATCCTTGTGCTTCCAACACTTCCCCCATTACAGGAAACCCTTGTTTCCTTGAGTTATGATGTCTTTTCACTAGTTGAGATATCCTTGTGTGAGTCATGGAAGGAGCCTTTTGAAGACTTGGGAGTTGACGAATCCAGAGGACAGTTCCGCTTGGAGCTTGCAAGAGGAAGATTTAGGTGATATCATTCCTTACTTTGTTTTAGTTATCTGCAATAAAGAAACATTTGTCTTGTTCCCGAAATCGATCTTCTTTATGCTTATGATGTTGATGTTATGGTTTGCATGTGAATAGTTGTTTCAATTAACTACCTTTCAATATGTTATGAAGTTGATTTCTATATGATACTTGGTTTATATACTGCTCTGCTTCTTTGAATTGATTGTTTTTCAGGTTTAAGGAGCGAAAGGAACTCCAAGAGGGTTTGGACCCTGGCTGGATCTACCCGAACAAAGGACCCCCAGGTGCATCTCTCTTTGCGTAGTTTGCTTATTTAAGTATCATGGCTATGTGGAATGCTTGTTTTTTTACTATAAATAACCCCCACTTTGCTAGGGTGTTGACCCAAAACCCTAAGGGACTTTGTCCCTCAACACCAACACTGACTACAAACCCATAGTCATATATCATTAGGAATCCAGAGAGTAAACCGACTCCATCCATACAAGCTAGGAATCCAATGGATACAGGGCCTCCCACCAAACCCAAGAATCTATAGGAACCTTTTCCTTCACTTGGGCACCGTCTTTCCCACATTTTTACCACATGCACCCACAACCCAAATTCTAGGTCTATGGTCCCTTCAATTGTCCATGCTTGTCCCAACATGTCATAGATCACACTGCTCTTTAGCCGATGATATATCTTTCAAAATTCCTTGTTCATAGTGAAAACATGGATGGAATGTAAGAATCATATTTACATCATATTAAAATCACAATCAACCAAGCTGTTCTTTCCCAATTTATTTTACACACAACCAAGAATCTTACATGCCGTCCACATTTGCATCAAGTAAATATAAACCATCATTCTTCCATAACAATGATTCTTGACAAAACATGTTAGTCACAATGACATTCATATAAGTATATAAACATTGGCATGATCATGAACATATCATAGTTTTACATATGTAAATTGAGTTAAGGTCAAGAGAAACTCCTTTGTCGTATTTCCATGGCTTCCATTTCACTCTCCATTATTTCCCATGGACCCAACCAGCCTTCTTATATGTAATACTACTATCAACTTAGTCATGGACATATCATACATCAACACATGTCAAATAAAACCAAAGTTTTAGACAACTCCTTGAATTGTTGTCATATTTAGGAGCAATGCTCCAACATACACCAGTGATGGTCTTCCTTGACCCATCGCCCAAGCCCAACCTTCCTCATTTTTTTTCATGTTCTTTAACTATTCGCAGGGCCTCTTTCAGGTTGTATTTGTGTTGCTTCTCTTCAACTGTCCTACCAGAGCCCCATGGCTTTCCTGCCATGCTCAACAAGTTTCCCCAAGCCCCAAACATGACAATAGAGAGGAACAATTTGAAAATGAAAATCAAGATAACCAATATGAAAGGGAAATATCAACAATAGTTATAAGAATTTCAACAGAACAACATGGCCATGTGAAAATCTATAATCAAAATGATATCAATCCATGCAATCAATAAATTAAAGCCAAAACACGTATGCATTAAAACAAAGTAGTCCCCAAAAATCAACTCAATCCCCATGAGTCCAATGTTCATTGCACTCTCAGCCATCATACAAGTGCACATATGTATATATATGTATATTCACATACCACATTCAATTCAGGACTTCTTTGCAAGGCTCACAACAACCTTGAAGTCTTACTTACTCCAAGATATTATACATGGAAGGCTTTTCGAATGCACATTTGTGTCTTTCAACGAGCTTGAGTGAATGCCCCCTTCTCTTTCTCAACATTTTGCATTGCAGATTCATGTCCTTGTGGCTTACAGGGGTTATCCTCCTCCTTTTCTCTCTTATGGGGGCAATCCCTTCTCAAGTCTTCCTCCCCATAACACCAACATGAGATGGGCTTATTTTCCTTTCTAGACTCACGGGCCCTCTTCGTAGCCTTGCCAGATGGACTTTTTTCTCGAGACTGGGAGAATATTGCAACAACCCTTGAAGGCAGTACAAGTTATGCCTCATTATGGAATTCAACTTTGCTTGATACTTTTGGCTTCTGGCAAGCCTCCAATAATCTTCCTTACATATTTTAAACTCAACCTTCAAATCCCTAAGCTCAGCTCTCAAGTCCTTGAGCTTGGCCTCCAAATTCCTAAAGTTTATTTTTCTTTGGAGGGATTCCCCTCTTTCTTGTTCTTTATAGACTTGGTCCATATCCTACTACACAATGTTGTGATACATGCTTCCGTTTACTGCCACTGAGTCTTGTTATGTTCTACCACATACACTCAGTTGTTAGTGTTATAATAAAATATAATAATTATACCAACGATTGTCTTGCCATGCTAAGCCAAGCATCTTTCCCTACAAATGTTCACATACCCTTAAAATTGTTATTAGTCACATGTCTCAAACCACGACACAATTTTAGTCATCTACATTAACTTGGTTTCGAAATTTATAATACATATACACATATTAGCATGTTACTATCATGCCATCACAAGTTTTAGAATTCAGTATTTAAGCCATATCAACAACATATTTAAAATCAACCTCCTTACTAAGACCACCTTTATTATTTTAGTTTAGCTCTTTAAGCACTTTAGAAAGAGTCAACCCTTCTTATTAAGACAAACAGTCTTAGCATCTGCAACCTAGAGGGGGTCAGTTAGGAAACTACATGTATCTATCATACTTATAATTTTTTTCAACGTTTACCTAATGCATCATAGGACCTACATGCAATCCTAAGTTAGCACATAACCACTTCAATCTCTAATATAGTCACAAACACTATACCTCTAATCCATCGAGGTTCTTAGTAATATAACCTACTGTTAACGATGTTGGATACCGCAAACATACGGGGGGTCTCCTCAATGTGAAGTCCCAATTAGACCTCACATCGTTTGGAGTAGGAGCCCCATGTAGAGTATCAGTCCAACCACCATAACTGTAATGTTCACCTTGGTTTCCATGAATAACATAAGATATTATATACATAACCCTTGGACAAGCGAGTAAGTTGACATTGTGAAACAACAATTGTAATGTGTAAAAGGAGACCTTCACGAGTGGGAGATGAGAGTGACTCTCTAGAAGGAAGCAACAATACTAACCTAAGAGAGACACACGAGAGCATGAAAATATTCATTAGCAAAATAGTTCACATAAAGATTTAAAGAGAATACAACACATTCAACAAGATGGGTACCAAAGCGACTGAAATAGTTCAATTTCTCCAATACATATGAACACAACATATACTGTAAACATCCCAAGAATAGTCCTAAAATGTGTTGGCTCATAGAGCTTCAATTAGGTGAAATATCCAAGTACACAGTTACAATGATGAGGCACTAGTTCAAGTAGTGGAACATTAAGTCACTTCTTGCTTCTCCAAAGAAGAGTTTTCTCCCCTATGCCAAGTAAAGAAGCCAAGACTAACTCTCCAAAGCTTAAGCCTCCAAAATCCTTTTGCTTGAGTTATGAGGTTTCTTTTATAAGAAGAGAAATAACCTTTCATATTCTCATGACTATTGGACTACCCTCATGCCTCTTGAGCTTCTAATGTGTCCTTTGGACTTCTCTATTTGAATTTTCAACCTCTATACAACTCTGTTGTCCATATGTGACTCTTCATATTCCACATATGACTCTTGGACTTCCACACATTACATTTTGTCCTTTTCCTTGGAAATACATCATTACATTCCACTTGATGATGTGGCATGACTTGTGGACACATATTGATCATTATGATGATACTTGTACAAGTTACAATGATGACAGGGTCTTCATGATGAGGTTGCTATGCAAAGCTATCTTCCTTGATGCTTCATCTTGCATGCTTGATGGTAGATCTGATCTATGCTTCATCTTCATGAAGGATCCACTTTGTTGCTTATATTCACCCTCCAAAGGGTACTTGATCAACGTTGGAATCCTTTGAATCATCATGTAATGTCTTCTTTCTGTTTTGATCCATGATATGCTTCATGTCTCCACGATAACTCTCTTGGTGCTTCTTCTCTGCAGCCATTTCTTTATGCTTTCTCCTCAGTATCTGTTTTTAGCATCACCTTGTCATGCTAAGAAGGTACTTCTATGGATTAATATCATTCATCACAAAGCGAAATCAATCTTAAAAACATATATTCTATTACTACCTAGATCATGGAATGATCAACTCATGATAGGCTTGTGAGAGGGTTAACATAAGGAGACTTGTTTACGAGGGCGTAGTCAAACTCATTAGTGGCTTAGGAAGACTCCATTGGTCATTTATACTATGCCATACACTATGAAGAGGATCTCTCCTTGGTCAAGCATAGTGGGGGAAGCTGAAGGGACATGGATGAAGGCTTCAAGATTCAAAATTGTGCCACGCGCCCTATAAGGAAAGAGAAGAAGACATAAAACATAGTTTTACTAGTCAACGACTAAGAGGAGCCCCCATTCAACCTTCCCTACTATGTCATATGCTCAAGAGGAAGGCTAAACAAGCTTGAGCGTAGAGCGCATTGGGGAAGAGGGAAGGTGAAAGCTTCAGGCTTCAAGACTGCGTTATGCGCTATGAATATCAGGAGGCCTTAAGGAAAGTGTAGTTTGACTAGTCATGGGCTGAGAGGAGGCTTCCATCAGCCTTTCCTACTGCGGCATGCATTGAAGAGGAAGGTTTTAAGAAAGACTTGAGTGCATAGCGCATAGGGGAAGAGGGAGGCCTTAAGGAAAGTGCAGTTTGACTAGTCAAGGGTTTATAAGAGGCTTCCTTTAGCATTTCCTACTGCGGCATGCATTGAAGAGGAAGGGTCTAAGAAAGACTTGAGTGCATAGCGCATAGGGGAAGAGGGAAGGATAAGGGCTTCGTGCTTCAAGACTGCGCGATGCGCTTTTTAAGAGACAAAGGATCCTTGCTTTTTCGATGTGTACTTTGTTGTTTCGAAGTGCTATTCATTGTTATGAAGTGCACTTTTTTGTTTCGAAGTGCGCTTCATTGTTCCAAAGTGTGCCAGATGAAGGCTTTGTGTTTCAAGACTGCACGATGCATTTTTTATGAGACAGAGGATCCTTTCTTTTTTCAATGTGCGCTTTGTTGTTTCGAAGTGTGCTTTGTTGTTTTGAAGTGCACTTTGTTGTTTCAAAGTGTGCTTTGTTGTTCTGAAGTGCGCTTCGTTTTTCCAAAGTACACTGAAGACTGGGAGGGCGTGGTTTTCTCCAATAGTGGATATTTTTTTATCTGGAATGCACTTTTTACTAACTCAGGCGGCAAAAAACTAGGTTAGTTATATTAGGAAGTAATAATGCACTAGTAGAATAGGAGGGTCTTTGCATTGCATGTTTTTCCTCTGCAAAAGGGTGAGGGGGTTCATGTTGTTAGTTAGGAATGTTATATGTGTCATGCAAGGAACAAGTGATAAAAACTCAGTGTAGTCAATCAACATAAGCAAAAAGGATTAGGTGATTTCCCTTAGGAGGTTCATAATATGCAACAGTTTTAAGTTGACCTTGAGGAGGACTTAATGCACCAATAGTAGGGAGTAGTATTGCATCATTGAGGCCCATGAATAGTTTTATCTCATCACTTGGTAAGAGGGCTAATTCCTTTACAACTTGCACTGGGCTGCAGAACCAAGAAGGGCTCCAAAATGGTTAAGTGTGAGACCAATACGGTAAAAGATAGAAATGCATCTAAACACAACCCAAACATGGATCAAACACATAAAACTATCAATAAAATCGAAAAGGATATACAGGACTCATGGATAACCATCATACCTTGAAACGAAAACAAAGCGACACTTATTTTTTGTGCGACAGTTGCAACGACACTTAGAACACAAATTATGACAAAAGTGACGACTCTAACCAAAGAGTGTGCTAAGCTTAGGAATGTGTCTACCACATATTCTAATAATATGTAATACCATTTAATGCATAAAAGTTCACCAAAACTAACTTTGATGATACACAAAGGTGAAACACATGCAGGAGTGAAAACAACAAAAGTGACGCCTATAACATGAGGAAAACATGACGACAACACTTGAAAAATGTGAACGAATTTGAAAGTGACACATCCAAAAGTGAAGATAACATGAAAATGACACTTATTAAAGTGAAATCAATCAAAAGTGGCAACCGTCAATGTAAAAGCGACACTTGTGAAAGTGATTGTGTGTAGAAGCAACATTTGAGAAAACTCACCGAAATAAAAAGTACAAACGTAACCAAAGTGAGGGAGACTGTCAACAAAAGTGTGCACTAACTATCAATATGAGTTGAACACTACACATGCACTGTCTTGATGGATGGTGGTATGTTTTTTTAAGCTTGCATAAAGAAAGTGTGCACTAACTATTGACATGAGTTGAACATTGCACATGCATTGTCTTGATGGATGGTGCTATGTTTTTTTAAGCTTGCATAAAGAAAGTGCGCTCATAAGTTCAACCAAGATTGTGCATGTGTGAGTGAGTAACTTTGAAAGTTAGAACTTCGAGAAGAAGACTTAAATGATTCGCAAAACATCATTCGACCTTGAAGTGACCATAGGGGGATAGATTGTGAAATCCTTAGTAGGCTCCAAAATTCAAGTGTGGGAAAAAATTGTCAGGGTGTTGATGCAGCAAATGATTCGCAAAACATCATTCGACTTTGAAGTGATCATAGGGGGATAGATTGTGAGATCCTTAGTAGGCTCCAAAATTCAAGTGTGGGAAAAAATTGTCAGGGTGTTGATGCAGCGTCAACGCTTACCAACCATGGAATCCACCCATCCAATAAACATATACATAGATATATATAATTTCAACCAGAAAAATTTATGTTATGCAATACAAGCAACACGAGAATGTCCCCAATCCCTCATATTATATGACCATTCACATGAACATTCATCCCGAGTGTGTAAGAACACTTCACTTAAATAATTGTGCATAAAACCCTGTTGGTAGTTTTGCAAAAAAACTAAAGAAATAAAAAGCATCCATGGTCACAATAATAGACTGCCCATACCTCTCGGATACCTAATAAAGAACACATGCAATACCATTTCATTTTTCAATAAAATTAATCATACCAGGAGATCCTTACAAGTAACATACGAATCCCAATCAAAAGCTATGAATAACATGTAATCATATCCACATTTAGGCACAACACTCAGAGCTAAATCTCCACCCTAGCTCCAAATATCAAACCATTGGACCTACTTCTTTGTTGATTCTATAACAGGGTACCAATTTATTCCCAAAGGTCTAGGGTTGAAACCTTTGTCTACATTTCTTTTGTGATAGAGCCCATCCAGTCCAATTGTTGAATATGGAACCTTTGATACCACTTTCTAACATACCCCCTACTATTTCTAGCCCCTACTAAGGGTAGAACAAGGTAGTTACTTTGATGACTCGACCTGCAAAGTCTCATTATGGAAATGGGGTCTAAATTTTAGGGACTATTTTCAACTTCCTCAAAACTTAAAATATATGACATCGTTGCGTTCATCTTGTTGAGACCTTTCCAACGATATACAATTTGCCCAAATCTGAATCTCAGATTAGAAGATATGTCCGATTAAAGACTAATCTATCCGGTCTTGCTACATCATTTGACCTACCACATGGAACCCACATGGCTAACCAAGTCATATTCCATGTCACCACCATGTGGCAGTTACCGACCCCTTCATGTTCAGTGTCACATCACACCTTTTTCATGGTTTGCAAGACCCTTCCATATGAATATACATATAACATATGTAAGCTATGTGGATGTGGGATCCTATATGATATAGAGTGGATCATTATATTATTTTTCATCCAAATCGATGCTTTTAGAGTGGAAAAAGTGGAGGAATTGACTCACATGTCTATTTTATTAGTGGGACACAGTTTGACAAAATGGGGTCTGAAACCTTCCAAGAGCATTTTAAGGCATCAAATGACATTTTTTTGGGATAAACTTTGTCACTTTGGTGCAACACCTTTTCATCCTATTCTACACAAAAGATCTTTCCAACTATGCAAAAATCGTGTCGATCGGAGTGAGTATGTGAAAGTCATGCCACTGAGAAATTGCCTTCCTATTTTCACCAACATAATTTAAGAAGATGCCATGCCAACCCTCATAACTTATGGAAAGGGGCTAGCCACGTTATTATTATCAAGAAGAATCTAGAAGAGTCTATATTGTAACTTTGGTTAATATTTGAGGTAGTCAAAACTAACCACTAGCAGGAAATTAGGTTTTGTTATAATTGAGTGACTAGGAGGAAAATGGGTTCCATTCTTTCGACTGAATTTGTTCCATAACTAAGCAAAAATAGCTGAAAGGGATAGGAGATAAAGCACATAGAGAGGATTTTTGCATTGTATTATCCACATGCCACATGCCATACTTCTTTATAATCGAAAACATTTTCTATTCAAAGAAAGAGAGCAAAGCGACTTCACCTTATAGATGGGTTTTCCTCCCGAAAGGGTTTCCCAGGTCATATCTTGTGTGAAATGTGTGTGTGAGCTTTCATTTCACTGCTCTTTATTTTCTACATAATTTTTAATTCACATGGATGTACTATTAATAGTATTCTATAAATCCATAAATCTAAAAGGGATAAAGAAATCTATAATAGTGTAGAGTTTTAGATTTTATATATAATTTTATAAGATCAGTTGTGATGAACTATCCAATGGAATATTCATGACAATTTACAGATCGTGTTGGTATCAAAATTGGTTTGTTTGGGTACATCTTGGATATTTGAAAAGGATATATATTAGTTGGACCAAAAATTCATAAAACCCTAATAATGGTCAAGGAATCTATGAAAAACCCTAATGTAAATCTAGTCATGGCGAGCCTGAGAAATAAGCTAGGTATATTAAAATAATATGGGCATTTTAATGTAAAGGACAAATTAGAGGTGGGATCAGGAGATTGGGAAGAAACAAAAAACCAACCAAACAAAGGACACAAAAAAGGTCAACCCAATTTGAATGTCATGAATCGTTCACATTCCATATTCAAAATGGAAATCAAGCTTGATATCAAGTAATAGAACAATGAGATTGACACTTTGAAGCTAAATCATTGGTTGCAGACCTTAGAAGCATATTTCAGTGTCCATCAAATTGAGGAAGACTAGGACCTTTCATTTGCACAACTGAAATTAGAGGGCCATGCCCTAACCATGCCCTAACTTGGTGGGAAAGCCACACTGAGATGCTGAGGTTGGAGGGATAACCTCCAGTGAGTAAGTGGGAGGCATTCAAAACCCTCATTAAGTCACATTTTTCCTTATTGATACGAAGAGGACCAATGGATCCAGTGGCACTACTTCAGGCAAAAGTTGGGGCAAAGATTGCAAGAGTACACCATAGAGTTCAAAAATATTGTCATAATGTTGGGTATATCCCCAAAGAACGCAGATGTACTTCTCAAGTATTTGAGGGGTTTATCCTGCCATTTGCGCAAGCAAGTGATGTTGTTCAAGCCCAGATCAGTGGACGAGGCTTATGTACAGGCACAATACATGGAGAATATAGGCTTGAAGAAATCACAATCTAGTGGATCAAATTAGGAGGAGCAATAGAACGCTTCTAAGGAGGGGAAGAAGAAGCAGAAAGGGGGAAAGGTAAAAAGATGGTAGCCATGGCACATAAGTGCAAATATTCCAACCACCACTACAACATTGATGACCATACAGAGGAGAAGTGTTGAAAGTTGCATGTAGAGATTAACTTGAACACCAAAAAGAAAGATAATAAGAAGAATAATCTCATGGCCATTGATTCGAGCAACCAAGTTGAAAGTAGCTTAGACATGTATGAGAATATTGTTTGTACATTAATGTAGAAAGAGGTGAATATGAGTAGCCTTATGCAACAAGAAGATAAATAAATGACCAAACTCTTCCATAAACTGATACAGGTCAAGAAGACTAAGATTGATGCTTTGTTCGACTCATGATCGCAGGCGAATCCCATTGCAAAAAATATGGTGAAAAAGTTAGGGTTAGAAGTTGCATCATATCCATTGGGATGGGTAAATAGGGACACATAGCTAAAGGTAACAAAACAATGCAAAATTAGATTTCATTTAGTGTTGATTTTGTTGATGAAGTAGAACTAGATGTGATTCCCCTTACGTATGTGGAGTCGTGTTTGGGAGTCCATGCATGTACATGGGAGATACAATATTCATGTGAAGAGCCAACCAATATCTACTCATCAAGGATGGAAAGTCGTTCACCATCAATGCACACAAAGGCAAGTCAAAAATTTCCTTGTTGAGTGCCAACAAAGCCAAGAAATTGATCATTTCTAGCAAGAAGTTTGTTTTGTTATTTTTAAGAGAAAATCAATGTACATAAGAGTCAATAAGAGGCAAGGCATCCCTTGAAGAGTGTACTAAGAAACAAAAATAACAATTGCAAGAGTTTCTACGGGCATACAAGGATGTGTTCCAAGATCCTAAAGGGTTACCACCAAAGAGGGAAGTGGAGCACGTTATCCAGTTATTTCCGAACTCACAATGCCAAACATTGGGTTGTACATGCAATCCATTATAAAAGCAAGTGAGGTGAAGAAATAGTTGTAGCATCTACTAGAACATGGTGTCATTTTGCCAAGTATATCACCATGTTGGTCACACATAATCATTGTGGCAAAGAAGGCTTGTACTTGTCGAATGTTCATACATTATAGGGCATTGAACAAAATCATGCTTAAGAAAAGGTACCCCCTACCCAGGATAAATTATATGTTGGATTTGTTGCAACAAGAAAATACTTCACCAAGCTAGACTTAATGTTTGGATATCACCATCTTTGAGTTAGCGAAGAAGATACCTTGAATACCACCTTCAAAACCAGGAGAGACTTGTGTGAGTGGTTAGTCATGCCATTTGGCCTATGCAATACACTACCTACATTTATGAGATCGATGAATGATGTATTACACCCTTTTATAGATTCTTTTTTTTATTGTCTATTTGGATGATATATTGGTATACAATGCTACCTAGGAGGAGCACATCTCACATTTGACACAGGTGCTGGAGAAATTAAAGAAGCACCAACTACTAGCAAGTCTCAAGAAGTGTGAGTTTACACGATAATCTTTGGTGTATCTAGGGTATGTAATAGGTGAATGGGAGGTGAAGATGATATTTCTAAGATAGAGGCCATCATGAAATGGTAAATGCCAACTAACGTTTATGAGGTCAAGAGTATAATTGGGGCAACACAATACCTAAGGAAATTCTTAACCTTGTCTTCAACGGTAGTAGTACCACTCCATGCCATAACAACAAGTGGCAAGAGTTTCCAGTGGGGAAAGGGTCAACAAAGGTATTTCAAGGAGCTAAATAAAAAGATAAATTAAGCACCAGATATAACATTACCAAAATTACAACAACCCTTTGGAGTGGAGACAAGTGCAAGTGGGTATGCTATGGGAGTGGTCTTGATGCAGAGAGGACAACCTGTATCCTACCATTTTGAAGTATTTCATGGTGGGGTTCTTAACTACCCTACCTACGACAAGAAGTTATATGCCCCAACGCAAGGTGTGAAGAAGCAGAAGCACTATCTAATGGGAAAGGAGACAAAAATCCACACAAATCACCAGCCACTATAGTAATTGCAAGCCTTGAGTAGGCTACAATAGACCATGCATTATAAGTGGATGGGGTTTCTACAGCAATTCTAATTGGTAATCAAGTACAAGAAGGACGGCACAAACAAGTTGGTAGACATGCCCTCAAGGCCACCCACATCAAATATCATAACTTTGGGAACTCTTATTCACATGGAGCCATTCATCCATAATGCATGTTCAGAGGATGAGGACTTCAAGGAGGTGTTTTAGCAGTTGTAGAGTCAGAGTCATGTGCATGATGGCAACAAAACCATCAACTACCATCTCCAGGATCAGTTACTCTACAGGCTAGATAAGTTACGTGTTCCTAAAGGTGAGTGATTACAATTGATTAGAGAGATTCACACCTCCGAGGTTGCAGGGCACTTTGGTGTAGGGAAGATTGTTGCCAACTTGCAATTGTATGTATATTGGCCCAAGATGCAAGAGGAAGTAGCTAGGTTCATAATAGGATGCATGCTTTATAGTACTGAAAACCCTAGCAATTGGAAACAGGGTCTATAACATCCCTTACCTGTACCCACTTGTCTTTAGGATAACATTTCCATGGAATTTGTGGGAGGTTTACCGACAACTAGAATGGGACATGACTACCTATTCCTGGTAGTTGACAGGTTCGACAAGATGTTTGTTCTAATGCCCTGTAAAAAGACCATCAGTGTGCAAGAAGCAACAAACTTGTTCTTTAGATAGGTCTGGGTGCACTTTGGGATACCAAGGAGAATTATTTCAGATAAGGACACAAGATTTATCAGCGCATACAAGACAACATTGTGGGAGAATATGGACATAAAGTTGAAGAGATCTACAACATTCCATCCAAAGACAAATGGGCAGACAGAAGTATTCAACAGTAATTTGGTGAACTTTTGAGGGGATACAACTAGAAGCATGTAACAACCCTGGTGAAAATTTCATGCAATAAAATTTAAGAAACAATAACCACGGATGAATGGAACACTTATTCCAAGCTAAATGTTGGGCAAGACATCTCGTGAGTGTTAATTTGGATGTTTATGGCTAAGGAAATTGGCAAAGGAATTGGCTAAGGCTTTAGAAAGGCGAAATGGCATTTTTGGCACAATTATTTATGAAAATAATGGAAATTAGGAGAAAAAGGAGGTGAAAGGTCACAAGTTGCAAGTGAGGAGGAAAATGAAGGAAAGTAATCGAAAATGAAGAAAATAGAGGCCTCATTCATAAAAAGGATTTTGAGGATCAGTTGGTAACCATTTGTCAGTTTAGCTTTGGAGCTCTCTCATTACTCTCTATCTCTCTTTCATACTATTGGACACTTAGAGTTTTCTTGGATAACTTTGGCATTGGAGCAAGAAAGGCAAAGAAGGCAAGAGGAAGCGGAGATCAAGCAAGGAAATGCATGATCAAGAAGCTACAACACGCTTCATTGTAGGTATCGAATTGCATGTGTATTTTCCTTGCTATATTTGGCATGCATGGGATTGCATGTGTTTCTTTTCTACCATGGCATGGTTTTTTCCAGGTGTGACAGTATTTCAGCCTAGCCTTGGCATTTCCTGATAACTTTGATGAGATGGATTCTCTCATTCGATTTATGTGGGATGGCTGAATTGGATTTGAAGATGAGTGGGTTGGATCTTCGAATTAACAAACACATGGTGTATTGGTCCCTGGATCGGATTGAGGATACACGAAGCCACTGGCCTAGTAACCCCTGAACCAGAATCTAAGTTGTGGTAAAGTGAAATTGTGTGCCTCAATGGGCCTAGGAATACTTGTCGGTGAACGGCGGGATATACGGTAAAGCCAAGAGGTAGATTTTATCTCCATTGGGCCTAGTGATTTTGGGATGGAATGCACACTAAATCCTGGAGAGTATGTCTTGGTATAGGGCCTACTGATCCCTAGATCGAACTACGGATGCAGGGTAAAGTTTGAGATACTAGGAGGCACTCAAATTCTCCACGGTGTAGGTAGATAACTCCGGTGGCATCCACATTGATTGGTGTTTTTTATGTGTTCTATGAGTCCCGCATTCATGCTTGGAATATCACATGGGGGTGATTGGCTGAAGAGAGACTTGGCTCAACCAATCTATGGTTGGGTGGAACGTGGTAGTCCCATCTCCGGTTGGTTCATTGCATTGATTAATGAGAAATTCATTCCATTGATTTTCATGTGTAAATGTATTGATGTATATATGGATTTTGATGGCTGATATGTTTATTGTTTTTTGATCCTATTATGTTGGTTATATGCACATTTTATGACAACAACTATGTATGGCTCTCAGTATGTTTTTACTTGTATGTGAATGGATAATGTGTCAATGACCTAATAGATGAATATGCAACAAATGACATGAGGGAACAATGGTTTATAGTGATTCTTAGATAAGTATAAGATCCCTAGACTTAATTTTGTTGTTTACACTTGTAGGTTACATGTCGATGATATATTTGATGAAATGCTTGTCATGGCTAGTAGGGGTCTGGTTAAGGTCTTGATTATCTATTTAATTTTGCATCATTGTTTCCTTGTAATTTACTTGATTCTGAGCTTTGATTCCATTCTAGGTAGTGGCATGGGCTCTGGGCCTAAAAAAGTGGCTTAAATCTTGGGGTCGTCGGCATAGAACTAGAAAGTTTGGTCCACAGTCCCTGGCAGGCAAGCATATGATAGCGACATAGGTCTTTGGTTGCCCTCTTGCCAATAGCATGAGAGCCACTATGTCATAAGAGGTCCAGAACAAAAGTGGGACCTAGGGACAAAACTCTCTGAGTGGCTAACTTGTCTCTCGAGGGTTTTGTTCATGGTGTTGGATGGTTGTGTGTGATGTTCCGTCGATTCCAATTCCTTAAGGTCACCTAGGAGGTCAAATCTGATCATACTATCCTCTCATCTCATTTTTACCCCGGTTGGTGTGGTTACTTGGATGGATGTGGGAGGAGGCTGTTACAGAGTGGTATCAGAGCATTGTTCAACTCTCAGACTGGATGGGTTGAATGTGTTGGTCATGCATGCATGTCAGTGGCATGTGTGTCTCTTACACTTATATACTTGTTTCAATTTCTTGATGTTGGATTAGGGTTGTAGTATGGTTATCATGGAGACTTTGATGTTGATTTCGTGAAGAGTATTTGACATGAGCATGTGACTGATTGTATATGGTTATTTGTCACTTACATGTTGATTTTATGTTGCTTACTTACATCCTTGTATGTTAGGTTACATTTTGAATATTTTGATTACATGTATAAGTCTTGTAGGTTGATTTCAAGAACTAATCGATTATGTTCAACTACATGCGTTTATGCGTATTTGTAGTTGGATAGGCATTGCTTATGCATATTGCCAGTTGCATGCATCAATGTTTATAATGGAGTAATGGTTGTTTTCATGCATGAGGTCATGGCATGTAGTGTTCACTTGGCCTTGCATTGATGATTGGACCTTAGTTAGAGTGATGTTTAGGTGTTGATACATTTATTTGTGTATGTCTATATGTTGTTATGATAATGTTACACATGTATGACGTTGATTTGGTGATCTTGCAGACAAGGTATCCTCCCCGAGCTATACCAAGGTACATCGGTTTATTGTGATTTCATTTATATGACATATTATGCATTGCAGGAAGAGAAAGATCAAATGGCTAGCAAGATGGTTGAACACAAAGACTCTCCATACGAATCCAAAGATCAATATGGCATTGAGAACTCTTTAGATTTGGTAGTGACATTAAGAAGTTTGAAGGAAGGGATAAGGAGTTGTAAGGTGGATAATGACCATATCATACAGGCACAAGAGAAGTAGGCAGAGGTGAATGTTATACTTCTTGAGAGTTTTTCAAATTTGCAGTGACAAGGGTTGCTTCAGATCAGCCATGCACATGAGGATGGGACTAATGGAGCATATGGCAGTAGATCTCCTGGTAGACAGAAGTCAGATAGATCTGACACAATGAGATATGGTGGGTTGTTGGACACTCCGGAAAGGAGGGGAA
Organism: Pinus taeda; assembly: GCA_000404065.3. Classification (NCBI taxonomy): domain Eukaryota; kingdom Viridiplantae; phylum Streptophyta; class Pinopsida; order Pinales; family Pinaceae; genus Pinus; species Pinus taeda. The sequence continues at coordinate 317,322 of APFE030613481.1, read as the reverse complement.
ATGAGTACAGGTATTATTCTAGTTCTGGTTCTGATAGACATCATCATCACTGTCACTATCATCCTTACAAGAGGAATTATAGGGGATAGTTACTGGATGAATTCAAGAAAGAAAAACCACCTACTTTTGATGGAGATGTGAAGAATTCGGAAGATGCAAAGGCTTGGATACTTGGTATGAACAAATTCTTTGAGTTGCATGAGTACACAGATAACATGAAGGCTAGAATAACTATCTTTAGCTTGAAAGGTAAAGTAGACATCCTGGTAGAAGATTTTAAGCGGGTTAGAGACATCAGGACATATGACTTGAGTTGGCGGGAATTCAAGAGGCTTTTTAAGAAGAAGTACATGTCAGAAAGTTACTACAACAGTAAGGCTAAATAATTCTATGTGTTAAAGACGGGATCAATGATAGATGAAGAATACATGACCAAGTTTCTGGAGCTATTGAGGTATGTAGAGTATCTTACTGATGAGAAGGCTAAAGTTCAGAGATTTTTTAGTGGTTTGCCATTAGCATTTAGAGATCGGATTGAGTATGATGAGTTTCAGTCACTTGAGGAAGTCATTGGGAAATTGAAGCATTGTTATGAGCAGTCAAAGCATAAGAATGAATCTCAACATGGATTGAAGGGAAAAGACAAAGGTAGAGGTAAATGGCAGCCTAAGAGGACAAGGCCTCAACATGCCGACGGGAAAGAATATGTGGCTCCGCAAAAGAGATTTAATGCTGCTAGATAGGGACATGGGTCACGATAACAACATAATGGTGAGGGAACTTGTTGAGTGGGGCGTTGGACATGTGGTGAGGAACACCTTAGGAGAGATTGTCTACAACAATAGGTTGGAAGGCCTAAGATATACAATGCACAGGAGGGGAAAATTGTTGGGGACGTTGGTTAGAGTATTCCACGTATCTATGCAAGAGTGAACAATAGGCAAGCAGAACACCAAGCATATATCATTGATATGGAAGGTAAGCTCTGTGATCAAGTTATTTCTATTTTGATTAACCCTAGATCTAATTATAGCTATGTTAGTCCTGACTTGGTGGATAAGTGTGGTTTTAATAAGGAATTGCATGCAAAGTCTTGGTTAGTTTAGTTGGCTACAGGTACAAAGAAGCGAGTTCATCATTAGGTAAGAGCTTATGCATTTGATTTAAATGGTATGCCTACAGTAGCACATTTGAATGTGTTACCATTGGGATCATATAATATGTTGTTTGGCATGGATTGGTTATATATACATAGAACCAAGGTTGACTGATATGACAGAGCTATTGAGTGTGTTGACGAAAGTGGAGAACCAAGCGTCTTACAATGTAAGAAGAAATCCACATCAGTTAGGATGGTGACAACTATGCAAGCAAAGCGTAGCCACAGGAAGGGATGCAAGCTATTTGTAGTAAACATTTCTAGTGATAAGGCTAAGGAGGTTGAGGATGCAGATGTGTTGAAAAAATATCCAGTGTTGCAACAGTTTTAGGACATATTTCTTGAAGACATTACAAAGTTTCCACCTCACAGGGAAGTAGACTTTTTGACTATGTTAGTGCCAGGGGCATCTCCAGCATTGAAAGCACCTTGCAAGATGAGAACACCTGAGTTGGTTGAGCTAAAATTGTAGTTGAAAGAAATGTTGGACAAGGGATACATTAGGCTAAGTGTATCACCTTGGGGCGCATTGGTCTTGTTTGTGAGGAGAAAGATGATACTATAAGATTATGCATTGACTATAGGCAGTTGAACAAAGTGACTATCAAGAACATGTACCCTTTACCGAGGATTGATGACTTGTTCAACCAGCTGAAGGGAGCATTAGTGTTCTCAAAGATTAACTTGAGATTCGGATACCATTAGGTACAAATCAAAGAGGAGGACATTTACAAGACTTCCCTAGGGCCAAGTATGGGCATTATGAGTTTGTTGTTGTTCCATTTGGCTTAACTAATGCTCCAGCTACATTCATTTGTTTGATGAATAGTGTGTTGTGTCCATATTTAGATAAGTTTGTTATTGTGTTCATTGATGATATGCTATTTTATTCTAAAAATGAGGAAGAGCATGCCGAGCACTTAGCAGCGGTGTTGAGATTGTTGATGGAACATCAATTGTATGCTAAGTTCAACAGGTGTAGTTTCTTTTAGACTTAGGTGCACTACTTGGGACATGATGTCTCCAAGGAATGCATTGCGGTGGATCGAGAGAAGATAAGGGCCACCATGGAATGGGTAGCTCCTAAGAATGTGGATGAGGTGAGATCTTTCATGGGTTTGTCAGGCTATTATAGGAATTTCATCAGGAACTTCTCGCAGATTGCTAATCCCATTACATCCTTGCAGAGTAAAGGTAAGAAGTTCAAATGGACTGAGGAGTGTGAGGCTAGCTTTCAACAGCTTAACCAAGTGTTGATGCATGCACCAGTACTACAGATTGTAGATCCGGACAAAGATTTTGTGGTATGCACAGATGCTTGCAAGAGAGGGTTTGGCGGAGTCCTTATGCAGGAAAGACAGGTTGTATGAGTCCTAGAAACTCAATGAGCATGAGCAGAACTACCCATCAGATGATCTTGAGCTAGCAGCGATATACATGCATTGAAGATGTGGGGACACTATTTTCTTGGTAGGAGGTTTTTGCTTATGAGTGATCACATTGGGTTGAGGTATTTGTTTGGCCAACCGAATCTGAATGCCAAGCAAGCTAAATGGTTGGCCACGATTAATGAGTTTGATTTTGAGATCGGGTACATCAAAGATAAAGAGAATAGGGTGGAAAACTCTCTCTGCATATGGGTACAGGTACATCACTTGGCAGCTATGAGCTCCTAGGTGATGAACTTCCAGGATAGGATCTTGCAGGCATGACAACAAGATGTCAGGTATATGGAGATTGTGCACATATTGTAGCAGGGTGATAGTACAGGTGCAAGTACATGTACATGTAGTGGTACAGGTACAGGTGTAGGTGTAGATGCACAGGGCATGGACTATTGTCTTACAATAGACGGATTGCTCAGGTTCCAAGACAAGATAAATGTACCATATAACATTGAGTTCAAGAAGGTGATCTTGAGGGAGTTTTGTGTGAAACCATATTCAAGTCACTTGGGTTATCAGAAGACACTAACATCAGTGAAGTGGTATTACTATTAGCCAAATTTGAAGAGGGGTGTAACAGAGTTTGTGGCTAGATGCTTTGATTGTCAACGAGTGAAGGTAGAGTGTAAACATCCAAGTGGATTGCTACAACCGATCGCGATTCCATAAGGGAAATGGGAGTTCATTTCCCTGGACTTCATCACAGGGTTACTGAAGACAGTGAAACAACATGATTCAATCATGGTCATTATGGATAGGTTAACAAAGGTTTCACACTTCCTTCCAGTGAAATCTACGTTCTCAGCCAGTGATGTGGCATAGGTATTCATCCGAGATGTGGTTAGACTACATGGTGTTCCAAAGAATATTATGTCAGATACGTATGCGAAGTTCACTTCCAAGTTTGGGAAGGAGTTATTTCCATGTTTGGGCATAGAGTTGTCCTTCAGCATAGCTTATCATCCGCAGACAGATGGACAGACAAAGAGGGTCAACAAGATATTGGGGGACATGTTGAGGATGTATGTGATGCATCAACAATGAAAGTGGGAAGAGTATCTCCCTTTGGTAGAGTTTGGATACAACAACAGTTATCAAGAGTCTTTAAGGATGAGTGCCTTTGAGGCATTGTATGGGCAGAGTTGTAACACTTCTATCAGTTGGAGTGACCCGATTAGCAGGGTATTAATTGGACCAGAGATGTTGGTAGACATAGAATAGGAAATGTAGGTGATCAAGAAGAATCTAAAGGCAACACATGATAGACAGAAGAATTATGCAGATAGGAATAGGTTGTTCAAGGAGTTCCAGGTTGGGGAACATGTGTACTTGCACCTCAAACTAAAGAAGAGCTCCTTGCGGATTGGATCATGTGCCAAGCTGGCACCACGGTTTTGTGGACCCTTAAGTATCATTGAGAGGATTGGGCCAGTAGCCTATTGACTTGCACTACCTACGACAGTGAAAGTCCATGATGTTTTCCATGTATCTTTGCTTAACAAGTATGTTAAGGATGTTGATCATGTAATTGAATGATTTGTATTGTAGGTGGAACCAGATGGAGAATTCCAACCGTAGCCTTAGTGTATATTGTAGAAAAAGGTGCTCATGCTCCAGAACTGAGCAATCAAGCAAGTTAAAGTGTAATGGAAGCACTTTGGGCCCAATGAAGCTACATGGGAGATGGTGGATCAGATGCAGGTCATGTATCCTTCCTTGTTTGTTGGTTGAGGCAAAGCAGCTTGATATGGTGGTTTGGTATTTGCTTATGGTGGTTTGGTATTTGCTTGTGGTGGTTGGTATTTTCTTATGATGGTTTGGTATTTGCTTATGTTGGTTTTATATATGATATATGATGTTTTGATATGTGCTTAGATATGATGACTAGTATATGTTTATATATGTTTTGGTATATGATTTGGCATATGTTTGGGTATCTATACTTATTGTGATGTTGTTATATGTACCCATGTGTATGGATGTAAATACCGTAACGAGTTGTGTTATAAAGCTCCACTATGCGGTATGGTTGTCATGTCATTATGGTTATGTTATCGTGTGGTGTTGTGCTATACAACAACCCTCCATTTCAGAAAATTTTACTTTAGAAAACTATAATATGAAATGGGTCCCTTTTAGATTAAATTGGTATTAACTTATCATTCCTCTAAAGGTCCGGAAACAAACGAAACATTATAAAACCCTTTGAGTTAATAAATAATCGGTCTTATAATAAAAATGAATAATTCAAGCAATCGCAAGATCGCATATCACAATATCGAATGTGGGGGTTGCATAACTCCTCCAAATTTTCCATAGAGATGGTACCATTGATGGAAGCAGCATGTAATAGTGAAATCATGGATTGGGGGAATATATTATCGGATAAGTTAGCAACAGCTATTCTTGACTTCATAAACAAATCCCATGTCACTGATAGATTCATCCCTCCATTTTACTTTAGTGCCTACATTTTAGACACCCTCTGTTTTAATTCCGAGTTTCCTGTGCTAGGGTGGAGATGGACTCCACAGGACCCCATGCCCCATTCATATCTATCACCAGAAGTTGTGGAAAGCCCATTATAAACACCACCTATATCAAGTCTGCAATGGATTCATGCTACCTATTTACTATGCAATTTTTGATAAACCTGCTCCTAAGATTTCCTCTCTAGCACAGATTGACTTGACAGCCTTAGGAACATGGTTTGGAGAAGAAAAATTCACTTATGTAAGAGTTTTCAGCAGTCAGGCCAGGCCTCATATCCTCCCCTTGTATATACCAGACAAACTATTAGCTCGAGAGATAGCATATTAGCTTACATTCTCATCGGCTATAAAGACTCTCATAAATTCAAAGAAGCAAGTCTGACCTCCTTTTCCTCTAAGGTGTGGCGTCTATACTCTGCATGATTATAAACATGCAAAGAAAGAGGTAGAAAAGATTAATACTAAATCTCGCTACTCTGCCTAACAAACGCTTTGATCCGAAAAAAGTCGTCTATAATGTTCTAGACCAGGCCAAACTCACTAAATTTGAACATAAGGAAGATGAGTTTGATGACCTGTTCTCCTCGGTCGAGTCAATATTTCAGGTGCAAGCGATAGCTAAAATGAGATACCAAGATGACAGGTTAGTTGAATTTAACAAACTTAGAGAGCAGAGGTTGCAAACTCTGCCTCTAGATTTGTTAGCCACTGCCTCGATGACACAATCAAGTGAGCCTGAACAACAGCTTACCAACGAACCTCCTGCTACATCAGAAATTTTCGAGAAAGTACAAAGAAGAGAGCAGGAGGAACTTCATAGGTTAGAATAGGAAGAAGCAAAGAGGAAAGAACAAGAGGAAGCACAGAGGAAAGACAGAGAGGAAGCGCAAAGGAAAGAACAGGAGAGAATACGTGAGGAGGAGCAGAAAAGGCAGCAGGAGCAGAGCAGCAAGGAGGTGAATTTCGACACTCAGATTGAGCCAAGATTTCTCCAGGAATGGCCACAATTTAATTCAATTATAAGCAATCTTGAGAGCTCAAGGGATGCTGATACATCCAAAGCAGCCGATACACAGGATACAACATCAAAAGAGGTTCCAAGCGAAGGAACCAACGGTCTACCCCCAACTACAGAATTAGAAATAATTCCCAAGGATCCTTCGGATTAAATCATTTTGTAGGTAGATGATATTCCTCCATTGGATGTCTTCTATAGCCCAAAACACAGGGATGTAATAAAGCTACAGCGGAAAAGGAGAAGGATTGATCAACCCTCCCAGTTCCCTGAACAAACAGTAATAGCCAATGTAGTGTGGAAGGAAGAATTCGACCCCTCCGATGGCATGACAAAGTTGTCCCAATATGCTGGTGCCTATTCGACAGCCACCATGGATAAGGCATCGGAGGTGAGAAATTTGTTGAAAGAAAAGGATCAAGCAATCGCTTCACTACAAACACAACTATCGGAGGCACAGCAGAAAGCAGAACAACTACAACAGCAACTGTCCACGCAACAACAGTCAAATAACCAACTGAACAAACAGTTGCATGAAGAGAAATAGAGGGCAGATTCGGGAGCGATTCAGAGGCAAAAATAATTATCAGAGGCATTAGAAAAATTGAAGGCAATGAATGAACAGATGGTAAAATCAAAAGATGAGCAAATTGCTCAATTATCATCTCGAGTAGAAAAGTTCAAGAGTCTTCCCCAGCCTGCCAATTTCAGAGCAGAGGCAGTACAGATTAATAAGGCACTAATAACACAAATAATATTGTTGTGTCATGAAATTTCCCAAGTTGAACCTCTGTGCGACATAACAACATCTATAATAGATAAATCAGTTGATGCCAAGAAGGACTTAGAGCAAGCCGATAAGACTTTAACGGATTTTCTTACTTGGCATGACACTAATGAGGGACAGGCAGCAAACTTGCCTAAAATCTTAGAATCCCATAAAGAAATTATATCCATGGAGTGGCGTTCCCAATTAATGAAACCAGAGAGAGCAGTTTCTAGATGCAAATTATCTACGAACAATTTGATTGACTTGATTAACAATACTCTCTATTTATCTAACATGATCTCTCAATGTACACCAGGTAAATTATTATCAGCCAAGACATTGGAGCAATCATGTTACCAAGAGCTAGAAAAGAATGGGAGATTGATCACAGGAATTAAAAGTTTAACTTGGGACACCTATTGGTTGTTCCTAGTAAAACCTTACAGCCAGAGAGTCGCCCTCAAATGCCTAACGGATGCAACCGGGTGTATCATTCCCGATATACACGATGCCACCTATGCTGTTCAAATCAATTCTCGTCTCAGCCGCCCTCAAGAAGTGGAACCAATGCTGGCGATATGCCAACTAAGGACAAAAGGCAAACAGCCAGAGTGATGAATCATGCTGTCGATTATCAGATTGCTGCGGGAGGAAGATATTCAAGATCAAAATACCAATTTAATAGCATTTTAATTTTGTAGTATGTTAGTTTAATTTTGTAGTATGTTAGTTTAATTTTGTATTTATAGACCCTTTCATGTATTTAGAAAGGGTCGTAAGTTTTTGTATATGACTTAAGCCTGAAGTTGCACTACTGTACTTCAGGCATATTCTTTTATGAAAACTGGACCAATTATTCCAAATTTTGATAGCGAAGCTTTTATGTGGATGTGCACTATGCCTTTATTTAAAAGTATTTCTAAGTCAGAAGAAGGAATTCAAATTGCGATTGATGTTGGGAATGATTTGCAGCTCATATGGTACTATTATCTGTGTCTGAATTTATTCTTTTTATGTGAATTGTTGTTTGATCATTCTTGCTATTATTAAATATATGCATGTGTTTTAACAACAGTCTTTATACTTTCCACTACTGGATGTTTACAGTTTGCTATTCTTCTAATCATACATGTATCAGTAATATAAAAAGAGAAGTGTAACAATGTTTTATCAGTTACTTCGTTCAACTATTTGAACGAAGCAATTATCATTTAAATGAATGTCCTTGTTTATTGAATAGTGTCATCTATATGCCTATTGACGAACATAGATTACTAAACGTTGCACTTAAGAATAGAAGCCTCCCGGGATAAATTAGTCATTTATGTTTTCGCTTATAGATTAAGTCCTCCATTCATTATCACTTATTAGAAAACCAATCATTCATCCACCCTTTTTTATTCATTACTAGGAAACTGGTCCCATCATATCCAGTCGGAGCCACCATCCCAAACGGAAAAGGAGTTGTATTAAGGTCTAGACCGGATGGTTATCCCCCGATTTTGATGCAACGATTTTCGGGGCATCAACATTTTTGGCGCTAAAAGGAGGGTCTTAGCTATGAATGGCGAGTAAACCAAAACCTACAGACCATTCTTAGAGTAAATCACCCTCCACCTCACCTCGGACCTCCCGTTTGCATTCTAAAACAACAGTGTCCAAACGAGAAGAAGAGGGATCAACTACCACTGCTCAACCCTACCATACTTCAGAACGTTTAAGTCCAGAGTCCCCTGAAGTTCAGTCTATCATCCAGAAACTTCAAGGCTTCTCTATATCACCTCAGATATTTGAAGTATCTCAAGGCAGTAAGACTTCGCAATTTCGCCTACCTCATCCTCTCACCAGACTTCAAAGTGAAAAACTCGGCATTGAGCCAGCTAAGTTGCCTTTACCTCAAAGGAAAAGGACTAAAAAGAACACTGAAGGTTCTGGTAGTGAGACCTTTTCTCCATCATCTTCCATCTCATCATCTCCAGTGTGAAGTCAAACATCCACTTCCCCATTACATATTATTGTGCACCAAGGGTCACCACCTTCAACATCACAACCTATTCAGTCTTCATTACCACCTCCTCCCCAAGCACCTGGAACACCACAAGCAATCGTTGGTACTCCCAAGATGGCTCAAAATCCATGGAACAGTCCTGGTGCAGTCACTATGCCTGCACCATTACATCCATTACCTGATTATCCTGAGAAGTGGTTACCAAAGTTTAATCCGGACGCTGGAACATTAGCTGAGGAACACATAAATAATTTCATGTTGTCAGTTAATCTAAAAGGAGTAACAGAAGAAGATGTTGTAGTTATGCTTTTCCCCTACACATTACAAGGATCAGCTGGGTCTTGGTATTTTTCCTTGCCCTCTGGATCCATTACCAGTTGGAATATCTTTCAAGAGCAGTTTCTTACCAAATATGGTGATGATAGATCCTTGGCCACACTCATTAATGACCTTTCAAATCTAAGGATTGAGTCTAGAGAACCAATTAAGGAGTTTAACTCCCGATTCAATAAGCTCTTGAATAAAATCCCCACCGATTCCAAGCCAAGTGAACAAATTAGAAGCGAGTAGTACATCACAGCCTTATCTTCAAATATAGCCATTTTTGTAGATAGGGCTGGGAAACCAACTTTGGCCGAAAACATGAAAGAAGCCCTCGCTGTAGAAAAACGTATAATCGCTTTGGAAAAGAAAGTTGCTCTCGAAGATAGGAAATCCAAAAGAGTGCCTTTCAAGGATGATTCAAAGAAGAAAATCACCAAAGATCCATACGATATGGAGGGTCTGCAAAAGGTCCTCGAAACAATGTCAAATGAAATGGTTGAAATTAAGAAGCAAGTAGCAGAAACTTCAACAAAGAAACCATATAGGAATTTTAAGAAAACTGAGTCAAAACCACCAAATGTTTTATCCAATGCAGATTCAGACCCTGAGGAAGAAGAAGAAGATGAAACAATTGCACCATCCGATGAACTCGAAGAAGAGGAAGTTGTTGAATGCCATGGAATGTGGAACTTCATATTGCCTAACTCCAACACCAAAACTGAACAAGAAGCTTTTCCTGTGACTACTAGGAGCAAAAGTGCCCCTGAACTTGTCCAGGCGAGTTCAAAGAAAAGGAGTGCAGGTACAAATACTACAAAGGAAAAGGTACCCACAAGGAAGCCAGCTGCAACAGTGCCTCAAAACCAACCATCACCCTCAAATATACCTTCAACATCAAAGACGTTGGCAGTATCGGATTCAATGGATTAAAATATTGTTGATGACATGAAGAAGACTAAGGCAAACATCACCATGTTTGAACTCAGCAAATTAAAACATCAGCAGAAATTGCTTCTTAAGGAACTAAATGCAGTTCCTTATTCACCTCTTCCTAGTGCTAGGGCTGCAAATGATTCAGGACAACCACCTTCTGGTAGAGTTGAGGTTACTGATACGATTCTAATTGGAGACAGATCAAATTCCCATACCCCCCCTTTCCTCTTAACCTACGAAATCTACAATCGAAATCTACACAACTGTTTGATTGACTCAGGGGCATCATCTAATATAATGTCGGCTTCAGTTTGTTCTAAACTAAACATAGAACCCCAAAAGTCTTCAATTCACATTGTGCAATTAGATAGAACCAAAGTCCAGGTCTTAGGGGAAATAAACTCTGTTACTATCAGGTTATCGGCTGATCCACGAGTAGTTCAAAGAATTGATATCTTAATTGCTGATATACCTAAATTTTATGGTTTAATCTTGAGCAGGGATTGGTCTGAGAAGCTCCATGGGTATATTTCTACCGATTGGTCTCATATGTGGCTGCCCTACAAGGGAAAACCAAATCAAATAAAAATCAATCGAGAGAAACACATGACCCATACTGTTATAGAATTCGAACAAGAGAATCAACCAATTGCATTTAACAATAATATTTTGGGAAATTATTCTTTTGAATCATTCTTTGGCAATTATATTGCCCAACCATCTCCTTTCTCAGTAAACAATTTCACATCCCAAAGCGAAAATTTCTCACAAACCGACAGATCAAGATGTGTTAATGTTACTGAGAATACTGTAAATAAAACTGTTAATAATTCTTTATTTTGGTCTTTATATTTTGACGGTTCCTAATCTAGTGAAGGATCAGGAGCAGGGTGTACTTTAGTCAGCCCTGAGGGAGAAAAAACAATGCTTTCATGTAGGTTAGAGTTTGAATGCACGAATAATACAGCTGAGTATGAGGCCTTGGTACAAGGACTATATAAAGCTATTGGCCTGAAACTTCAATATCTGAAAGTGTTTGGCGATTCAGAGGTTGTCATAAAACAAGTTCGAAATACAATCCATTATCTCTCTAATCACCTCAAGCACTACTAGTCCTTAGTCTAGGAACTTATATCTCATTTTTTAGCATTCAATATTTCACCTATTCCCAGATCCCAGAATGCAGTAGCTGACTTGTTGGCCAATGTTGCTTCTAAACTCCTACCTTCCGAAGACTATAGCCCAGATAGATTTTCAGTAGAGTTGATTTTTAGGGCATCAATTCCTGACAATGTCACCAATTGGCGAGTGTTCAATCACGATGAAGACATCTTACATTTCTTAACTTCCAACAAGTCCTACAACGATCAGATCATTGATGAAAGTGATCATGATCTTCAAATGAAAGAAAAGCATGAGGAAAACTCAATACCAAAACATGTGGTTAAACTCGAAGATCTCTACGACATTAAAGACATATTTAAACAGTTAACCAATTCAAAACTCCAAAGTTCTACCTTAAGATTTGAATTGATAAATCTCGGTATTGAGTAGAATCCTCAAAATATCAATTTAGGACTAGGGCTTTCTGTGGAAGAAAGGATAGCATTTATTAGATTATTAAGGAAAAATAAACATGTCTTCGCTTGGAAGTATGATGACTTAAAAAAATATGATACATCAATCATCCAGCATATCATTCCAATGCTTTCTGAACAAAAACCAGTTCAACAAAAACTGAGGAAAATACATCCCAACTTAGAGAGTCAGATAAAATCAGAACTCAATAAACTCTTGAAAGCTAAGATTATTTTTCCTGTTCGGCACTCAAACTGGGTCTCCAATATGGTGCCTATTAGGAAGAAAAATGGAGACATCAAGATTTGTATAGATTTCAGAAATCTAAACAAGGCGAGCCAAAAAGATAATTTCCCATTACCTACCATGGATCAGATACTCCATTAAGTAGCAAGTTCTGAGCTAATGTCCTTTTTAGATGGTTTTTCAGGATACAACCAAATTTTGGTCCACCCTGATGACAGACTCAAGACTACTTTCAGAACAAAATGGGGTACTTACTCTTATCAGAAAATGCCTTTTGGACTTATTAACGCAGGAGCTACATTGCAAAGAGCAATGGATATAGCCTTCAAAGAATTGATCAACAAAACAGTAGTCGTCTATTTAGATGACGTTACTGTATTTTCTAAAAAGAGATCCAACCATTTACATGATTTGAATCAAATCTTTGAACGCTGTAGAAGGTATGGTATTTCACTCAATCCCAAAAAAGCCTTCTTTGCTCTAAATCAAGGAAAGCTCTTGGGCTTTATCGTTTCCAAAGATGGTATTTATATTGATCCCAACAGGATTAAAGAAATTTCTGAAATCCCATTTCCTCATAACAAAAAATCCATGCAGTCATTTTTAGGTCAGATCAACTTTGTCAAAAGATTTGTTCCCAATTTTTCTCACATCATTTTACCATTACAAACCATGATTAAGAAAAATTCAATGTTTAAATGGGGATCTGCGAAAAAGGAAGCGTTTGATTTAATCAAACAATCAATAATCAATGCCCACACTTTAAACACTCCTAATTTTTCTAATCATTTCATATTGTACACTATCGCGTCCGATTCATCTTATGCAACGGTACTCACTCAGATTAATGATCACAACTTGGAAGCATCGATTTCTTTTTTTAGTTCAAATTTTTAGGGTGCAGAACTAAATTACTCTGAAGTTGAAAAACAAGCCTTTCCTGTGTATAAAGCTATCAAACACTACAGACCCTTCCTTTTAAAAGCCCATACAAAAGTTATAGTTCCTTTTTCTGCAGTAAAGCAATTGTTGATCCAAAGGGAATTAGGTGAGAAAAGGGAAAATTGGGTTACAACACTTCAAGAGTATGACTTGGAAATCAAGCGAGCAAAGATTGTTAGACGCCAAGGTTATTGCAGGTTATTAGCAGGAGCATCCAACATTTCGGAATCAGGTGATACATAACATATTGAAGAAATAAACCAGATAAGTATTACCAATTCTGAATCTCAATATGCAGATTTAATCCTTTATCTGAAAAATGGATATGCACCTCCTAATCTTTCTTATAAAAACAAACGGGCCATTAGATTAAAGGCAAAAAACTTCATAATCATTGATGATGTACTTTTTAGGTAAAATTATGATTCAGTTTTATTAACATGCCTGGAAAAACCTTACGGTTTTGCAGGAGCTACACGATGGACCAGCCGGAGGACATTTTGGAGCTGACACAACAGCTCACAAAATCATTCATGTTGGATATTATTGGCCCACCTTATTCAGAGAAACTCACGAATATGTAAGGAAATGCCAAAGTTGTCAAATCTCCAGTGGAAGACAAAGAAAACCAGCTTTCTCTTTGAAACCAGTCAACATTGATCAACATTTTGAACAATGGGGATTAGATATCATTGGGGAGATAACTCCACAGTCCTCCATACAACATAAGTATATCCTTACTGCTATTGATTACTTTACCAAGTGGGTTGAAGCAATTATGTTAAAGACAACAAGCTCTGAAGCCATTATAGAATTTATAGATCAATTCATCATTACTAGGTTTGGTGTCCCAAATGCTCTTGTTTTTTATAATGCATCTTATTTCTCTGGAAATGCCATGTTTGAGTTCGCTATTAAAAGAGGATTTAAATTGAAATATTTTGCAAATTATTATCCCCAGGGTAATGGTCTAGTAGAGTCTACCAATAAAAACCCACTCAAAATCATTAAGCGAACTATTGCACAAAATCATAAAAACTGGCACAAATCTTTAATATTCGCACTATGGGCTGATAGAATAACGCAGAAGGCCTCCATAGGTACTTCTCCATTCAATCTTGTATATGGGAAAGAAGCAGTACTACCGACCAATTTAGTGCTTCCTTCTCTAGCCCTAGTTCAGTTTATTGAAGAAATCCCCTCTTCTTCTATCCAACTCAGATATGATCAAATTTTAAAATTAGAAGAGGAAAGAGAAAAAGCCAAAATTACTCATGCTAAACATCAGCAGATAATCAAGTCATCATTTGATTCAGCTTCGTCTAGTTCTAAACAGTTGCAGGTTAGTGATCTAGTTCTGAAATGGGATAAAGCCCATGAGGATAAAGGTAAACACACCAAGTTCCAAAAGATGTGGCTTGGACCATTTTAGATTAGCGAGAAGATAGGCCATTCGACATTCATATTACAAGATCTATCAGGAAAGAGGGACTCTCTTCCTGTTAATGGCCTCATCTTAAAGAAATTCTTCAATTGAGGAGGTAACCCCTTCTCTTTTAATTTCAGTAGAATTTTTTAGTTTTTAGGACCATTAGGCAATAAAGTTGTAAAATAGCTTCTATTGGCCTTTGCTATATTGAAAAGTTGCTCGAAAGGAGTACTTTTAGTATTTTACTTTTGAAAATAGAAACCTTAAACAAAAGGGACAATTTCTAGGAAATTAGGTATATTCACATTCTGAAAACCCCATTTTGTTTTTGTGAAATCTTCTCAGGATTTAGAACTAATGTAAATCATTTTAATGTTTTCAAACTGGCCACAAAAGGGATATCAATATCAAAACAGAAACTGATTCAATCTTAGCATCTTTAACTCTTACCTTGTCATCCATCCTCTCTTAAGGAGAAAATTGTCCATCCCATTCTTCCAAGTTTATGATTACTCGGAGTGTAATTCTAAAATATCTGATATAAAGATAAGGGGTCTTATCACAAGCCTGCTTACCATGATCGTTGGGAAATAGTCTAACCGACATTACCAACACTGCATACCAAAACAGGGTAATGGCTTATAAGCATAAGACAAGGGGTCTCATCACGAGCCAGCTTGTTCGATTAGATTACAACCAGTGAATGGCATTGTCAGTCAGTTGGCTACCAAACCATGACAATGGCTTTTTATCTTACAAAATAATGGAAAAGAAAAGAAATACAAAATATGAAGGCATATTTTGAATTCATTCTTTTAATCATACTCTGACATCGGAGGGATCATGGACAATCAAATGGTTAAAAGGTATCCCTGTCGAAACTATGAACGTTTGCTGGCAGCAGAGGCTCTACCTATGACAAAGGAGTCAATCAAAAAAGCTAAGTTGGAAAGGTGTTTTGTTTTATCATTATCAACTAATAGAGGCCAATTTAAAACTTAGAATGTATTTAATTTTAACAAGAGAAGAAATTAGCAAAAACAGCTTTTATTTTATTCAGAATGTATGTATACTTAGTTATATTAGAATTTGCCTTTTTGATAAGATGTCTATATAAAGAAAGTTCAAATATTCCAATATTTCTCAGAGATAATTGTTTCTCCCAGCGAATCGCCAATTGTTGTGCTATACAACAACCCCCTATTTAAGAAAAATTTACTTTAGAAAACTATAATATGAAATGGGTCCCTTTTAGATTAAATTGGTATTAACTTATCATTCCTCTAAAGGTCCGGAAACAAACGAAACATTATAAAACCCTTTGAGTTAATAAATAATTGGTCTTATAATAAAAATGAATAATTCTTTATTATTGTGATAAAACGATCGCAAGATCGCATATCACAATAACAAAGGATGCATAACAAAGACCCATTGGTTCTCCCTGTTAGCTCCTGCTGCAGCAGGTATTCATTTTTCATGATTGGCATTTCACAGGCCAAATATGTTGTACTTTGCTTGCTGCAATGCTCCATATTTGCTGAAACAATCTCCGATTGAAGAAGGCTACTTCAAGTTCATTCAATTGCATTCAAATTTTGTAAAGTTGTCCCGGTATCGCTACTTCTAGTTAAAGGGAGGTCCAAACAGTTTAATCTTGGCAGACTCTTAGATAGGTAGAGAAACAGAAGAGTCCAACAATTTAATCTGGGCTCTGGAAGAAATAAGGGTAGTATGTAGATAGGAAAGCATCAAAAGAAAAATGTATAATGGGTTTGCAAGTCTAAGTGCACCCCCAAGAAAAAAGAAGAAAAAATGTTAGGCAAGTAGGCTGGGTAGGTAGTTCTGAGGCTGTCGAATTGCTGACCAATTCCAAGTTTGCAGGTATCATATCATGCAGAACATAATCAGCAAATATTTGTAAGCAAAAGGGCTCAAATGAGGTATAACTAACTCCCCTTTTCTGCTTTCCCCAATCATTAACTAACATCCCCAAAAGAGGTCAAGATCTGCTTGACACCTCTTAAGTTCATCATCTTCATCACTCCGGTTGAGTAAAGATCTGTTTTACTCAAAGTTGTTCCATATATTCTCCCGAAGTATGGTCCTACCCCCTGCAACAGCCTAAGTTCTCCTGAACTTAGCGCTTTCTTACCATCTCCACATTAACCACTAACATTATTATGTAGCTCCCTATGTCTCCCGTCCCCGTATTAATATTAAGTAAATTCCCCTATGTAATATCCCTCCCCTGGTTGAAAAATAACCATATCAGTTCCCGGGAATTGTTCAGTTTATCAAAAACTAAGCAAGAGCCCCGACCTCCGAAACCACCTTCCAGATACTAGGGACTCCTTCCTAAGTATAAAAATCCCCCGAAGTGGTCGGACCCCTTCCGAAACTTCAAAAGCCCTTCACACCCACTTGCTTACCTTTTCTCCTCAAAGTCGTTTTCGCATCGCAACCTTGCCCTCTCACATTCATGCAAAACATTGCCCATTCGTTCCCCGCTGATGCGATATCGTGAAATCGGCGATTGGCGATCGCAAGCGCCGAGTGTCCAATCTGTTCACCCCTCCGTCCCCGCCGATGCGATATCGCGATATCGCATATCAGCAGTCGCAAGCACCAAATGTCCAACCCAATGATCCCCCTCTTTCCAGCCGACGCGATATCACGATATCGCATCGGAGTCTCTTCACCACAGTCCACCCAATACCTCACCATGTCGCGCTGTACCAGGGACCCACAGCTGACGTCATCCGCTGTACAGCCGACGCCATGCTTACGTCAGCAGCCAGGAAAACCAAAAAAGCTTCGCGCAGGAAGAAAAGTCGCATTTCGGAGCTCCAAATCAAGAAACGGAGGCAGTTTCCGATGCGCCAATTCGCGCATCGCTACGGGAAATAGGCCATTTCGAGGAATCTTCAGGGAATCTTTTGATTGTCGAGCCCGCTGCGCGCCGAAAAAGCCCGAAAATCGCCCAATCGTGCCAAAGGATCCGGTTTGAAGACAGTCGCAGATCATTCACAGAGTTTAAAGTGTATCAAATCAAATCAACAGGCTTCAAGCGTGTCAAAGAGTATCAGTCGACGGCGGAAACCATCAATGTAGCGGCAAAGTGTATCAGAGAATATCTTGAGCAGCGGCCCAAAGCAAGAGAAATTTGAATATCTTCTAGCAGATCCATAGGAGGAGAGCGAAATTCCTTGAAGCTCTCAAATCATAATAATTGCACATTCAATTCGCACCAAAGCCGAACTGCAGCCCCAAAGCACATTCACTCCAGCAGCACCGCATCTGGTCCCCAAGGGCCACCTCGTCACCTGTTCCAATTCAGCTGCCCCCAGCGCAGCTAAAAAGATTTACTTGCATTTAATTCCAGCAGCATTTAGATTTTGAAGAGTTCTAAGCAGATCTGTCAAGGTCACTTGTAATGATGTCTGATATTTTGTTTATAAATACCACCCGAAGTGATATTGTGAAGGGTTGGTTGGTTGGTAGTAGTAGTTGTTGGTCAGTTTCCTTTCCAGCAATTTCTCTGAGTAAAGACTCGCACTGTGACTGTCATATTTTTTCATAATCAAAGATTGCTGAAAGCATGGATTGCAAAACAACTTGTTGTTTTCTCTTGGCCAAGGAATGATCACGGAATTCCTGTGTCTCTGCATGATTCAATAAGTGTTCTTCCTCCTGTTTATTTTATGTTTTTATCATATTTACGCCATTCTAAGTTGCAGGAAAAAAGAATAGCTTAAGATTTGTTTAAGTACACCTTAAGTTCAATTTCTGCACTTTTCGATGTTTTCTTCTGAAACAGTCATGAGCTAGAATTCTTAACTGCTCTAGTTTACCCTGTTTCTTTTGTATATGGGTGCATGTCTTTGGAATTCTTAACTGCTCCAGGATCCCACTCATCCATTTCTCCCCTTTTTTAGCATGATGAAATGATTCTCTTTTTCCTTTCATCCCTGATGTTCATTCTGTACTTTCAGCAGCTTGAGTATTGTATCCTGCGTGGCTATCCCGCTCCGTGCCCCTTGTGACCAAGAAAATGCTCGCATGCCGCAACCTGTGACTCCATGCCCAATGGTTCAAAACTTATAACACCTTACTGTGCCTCTTTACTCGAGAATCCTACCTTCCTCCCAATCACAGTCAACATTCTCTTGAAGTCAGAAAGCTTGCCTAAAATCATCAACTAAGGTTGAATCCAGATCAACTGAGGTTGAATCTAAAGGAGAGAGCCCTCTCTGATTGCAGGTGGGCTAGAACCTGCAATCAGAAGATTGGTTTGTGGTTACCTCGGCCGTATCCCTAATAGGAACCTAGGGACAACCTGAGTGATAACATAATGGCGACTCCGCTGGGAACTTCCTCAGATAAATCAATGCAATCAATCTGCAGCTCTACAGCAGAAGAAACCGACTTGTAAAAGCCTCAGTCGACCTGTATCTGCGCGCACCATTGGGGATTCAAGCACACGGTTCATATTTAAACCCCAATGGAAGAAGTGCTCCTATTTTTGAAAGCTTGTCATGTTTAGTTCTGATCTTTGGTGGTGGACAGAGATCAGGCACTTTAGAGTCCAGACATCCACCTGGCGACTCCACTTCAATTTCAATCAAAGGCTCCACTGAGGAACGAACCAAATGTTACAGCCAAGTACCCCATGTATTAACAACAAAAGAGAATGACCGAATCTTGGGAAGAACTTCTAATAGAAGAAGCCTTAGAAATGCAGAGAAAGTTTTTCAGAGTTTGAGCTTGATGACAGATTTTTCAGAAAGGTATTGTCAACAATACCTGGCGGCCGAAATAAATTGTTCCTTGAGTTTGTTGTGCAAAAATATGAGAATGAAATTGAACTCTTGGGAGCTCAAATTCAGGCTTATGATTTTCGCAACCCTCAAGAGTTTTGACAAAATCTTCCTCCTCCAGTTCAGCGGGAAATAGTGTTGTCTCCTGAATTACAGTTTGAGTATGATCTGGGTTCCAAGGGAAAGACAGAAAGATCAACAGCTAGGGTCATTACCAATGATGTAACTGATCCTTCCATCTCGAAGAACCCGAAATCATACCTGAGCTTCCATGAGCATATCCAGGAGGGAACATTGTTGCCTGAGGACCTGAGGATTCTGTGTGATTTGGGATTCAAGGGAAAGACAGTGGGATCATCTGCTAGGCTCATTACCGAAGATGCAGCTGCTCCCCTCGACCCGGAAGATCCTAAATCATGTCGTAGTCTCTCATCCTCAACTCAGGAGAAGATGCCACCACCTGTTGATTCATAGACTCTGCATGATTCTACTAAAGAATCCAACGAAGCAGAGGAAGTTCTCTCACAGGGTAAGTTCATTGATCCAATCGCAGATTACATGGAACTTTGGCTTAACAAAATTTTGCTAAAATCTTTCCTCAGTGAAGACCGTAAGCTTCAGCGCCAAATGATGGAGGCCACAATTTTGGTTGTAAAAGCTCATGCCCGGATGATGCTTTTGCATTCAGAAACGATCAGTCAGCAAGATTATCTTGTTTAGTTGCTTAAATGGCTGCACTGGTTATTTGATTTTACCTAACGGCAAAGCAGTTGCTGGTTAGGGTAGGTAGGTAGAAGAAATAAAGCAGCCGGAGAAAATAAATTTTGTGAGAGGATAGCAAGAAATCAAAAAATCAAGGCGTTCTGGCCTGCTGTTCTTGACTTCCCGCAAGGAGAAGCCATCCCCGAGTGGAGCCACTGTTAGCTCCTGCTGCAACAGGTATTCATTTTTCATGATTAGCATTTCACAAGCCAAATATGTCATACTTTGCTTGCTGCAATGCTCCATATTTGCTCAAAAAGTCTCCAAATGAAGAAGGCTACTTCAAGACTCATTCAATTGCCTTCAAATTTTGTAAAAGTTTTCCTGGTATCGCTACTTTGTTAAAGGGAGGTCCAAACAGTTTAATCTTGGTCTCCCTAGGTTTAAATTTCATGTTTTAGAATATAGAGATTGTAAGTCTGTCCAAATAGTTTAATCTTGGCAGACCCTTAGATAGGTAGAGAAACAGAAGAGTCCAACAGTTTAATCTGGGCTCTGGAAGAAATAAGGGTAGTATGTAGATAGGAAAGCATCAAAAGAAAATGTATGATGGGTTTGCAAGTCTAAGTGCACCCCCAAGCAAAAGAAGAAAAAATGCTAGGCAAGTAGGCTGGGTAGGTAGTTCTGAGGCTGATTGAAATTGCTGACCAGTTCCAAATTTTCAGGTATCATATCATGCAGAACATAATCAGCAAAGATTTGTAAGAAAAAAGGCTCAAATGAGGTATAACTGACTTCCCTTCTCTGTTTTCCCCAATCATTAACTAGCATCCCCAAAAGAGGTCAAGATCTGCTTGACACCTCTTGACTTCATCATCTTCATCGCTCCGATCGAGTAAAGATCTGCTTTACTCAAAGTTGTTCCATATCTTCTCCTGAAGCATGGTCCTACCCCCTATAACAGCCTAAGTTCTCCCGAACTTAGCACTTTCTTATCATCTCCATATTAACCACTAACATTATTATGTAGCTCCCTATGTTTCCCGTCCCCGTATTAATATTAAGTAAAATCCCTTATGTAATATCCCTCCCCTGGTTGAAAAATAACCATATCAGTTCCCGGGAATTGTTCAGTTTATCAGAAACTAAGCAAGAGCCCCAACCCCCTAACCACTTCCCAAAATACGATGGACTCCTTCCAAAATATAAAGTCCCCCCGAGGTAGTCGGACCCCTTCCAAAACCTTATATGACCCTCACATCAACTTACTTACCTTTACCCCTCAAAACCGTTTTCGCGTCGCAACCTCGCACTCTCACATTCGTGCAAAACATAGCCCATCTGTCCCCCGCCGATGCGATATTGTGATATCGGCGATCGGCGATCACAAACGCCGAGTGTCCAACCCATCCACCTTTCCTCTCCGCCAATGCGATATCGCGATATCGCATATCGGCAGTCGCAAGCACCAAATGCCCAACCCAATGACCCCCTCTTTCCCCGCCGACGCGATATCACGATATCGCATCGGAGTCTCTTCGCCACAGTCTATCCAGTACCTCACCACGTCGCGTTGTACCAGGGACCCACAGCTGACTTCATCCGCCATACAGCCGACGCCATGCTTACGTCAGCAGCTAGAAAAGCCGAAAAATCTTCGCGCAGGAAGAAAAGTCGCACTTCAGAGCTCCAGATCAAGAAATAGAGGCAGTTTCCGATGCGCGAATAGCGCGAAGCGCTATTCGCGCATCACTATGGGAAATAGGCCATTTCGAGGAATCTTCAGGGAATCTTCTGGTTGCCGAGCCCACTGCGTGTCGAAAAAGCTTGAAAATCGCCCAAACGTGCCAAAGGATCCGGTTTGAAGACAGCAGCAGATCATTCACAGAGTTTAAAGAATATCAGATCAAATCAGCAGGTATCAAGCGTGTCAAAGAGTATCAGTCGACGGGGGACACCATCAATGTAGCGGCAAAGTGTATCGGAGAATATCTTGAGCGGCGGCCCAAAGCAAGAGAAAATTGAATATCTTCCAGCAGATTCACAGAAGGAGAGAGAAATTACTTGAAGCTCTCAAATCGTAATAATTGCACATTCAATTCGCACCAAAGCCGAACTGCAGCCCCAAAGCTCATTCACTTCAGCAGCACCGCATCTGGTCCCCAAGGGCCACCTCGTCACCTGTTCCGATTTAGCTGCCCTCAGCGCAGCTAAAAAGATTTACTTGCATTTAATTCCAGCAACATTTAGATTTTTGAAGAGTTCTAAGCAGACCTGTCAAGGTCACTTGTAATGATGTCTTCCTGATATTTGTTTATAAATACCACCCGAAGCGATATTGTGAAGGGTTGGTTGGTTGGTAGTAGTAGTTGTTGGTCAGTTTCCTTTCCAGCAATTTCTCTGAGAAAAGACTCACACTGTAACTCTCATATTTTTCATAATCAAAGATTGCTGAAAGCATGGATTGCGAAAAAACTTGCTGTTTTCTCTTGGCTGAGGAATGATCACGGAATTCCTGTGTCTCTGTATGATCCAATAAGTGTTTTTCTTCCCTGTCTATTTTATGTTTTATCACCTTTCCACCTTTCTAAGCTACAGAAAAAAAGAATAGCTTAAGATTTGTTTCAATACACCTTAAGTTCAATTTCTGCACTTTTCGATGTTTTCTTCAGAAATGGTTATGAGCCTGTATTCTTAAATGATCTGGTTTACCCCGTTTCTTTCACATATGGGTGCATGTCTTTGGAATTCTTAACTGCTTCGGGATCCCACTCATCCACTTGTCCCCTTTTTCAGCATGATGAAATGATTCTCTTTTGCCTTTCATCCCTGATGTTCATTCCGTACTTTCAGCAGACTGAGTATTGTATCCTGTGTGGCTATCTCGCTCCGTATCCGCTTGTGACCAAGAAAACACTCGCATGCCTCAATCTGTGACTCCATGCCCAATGGTTCAAAACTTATAACACCTTACTGTGCCTCTTTACTCAGGAATCCTACCTTCCTTCCAATCACAGTCAACATTCCCTTGAAGTCAGAAAGCTAGCCTAAAATCATCAACTAAGGTTGAATATAAAGGAGAGAGCCCTCTCCGATTGCAGGTAGGCTAGAACCTACAATCAGAATATTGGTTTGTGGTTACCTCGGCCGTATCCCTAATAGAAGCCTAGGGACAACCTGAGTCATAACATAATGTACCATTCTAGATCATAATACAAGTTTACAAAATGATCATGTCTAGTACTATCATAGATGAAGGGGCTTCAATGATTATGCTTTCCTCAACTGCTTGGAAAGCACTTGGTTCGCCATCATTTATGCTTGTGACACAAAATTTGTCAAGCTTTAACAAAGGAACCAGTCGACCGTTAGGGATCCTTCCGAAGTTGCCCATAACTTTGAAAAGGAAAACCATTCACTTCAACGTGATGGTAGTCCAAGGACCATTAGATTACAATCTACTCCTTGGGTGTGACTATGTTTATAGCATGGAAGCTATTGTTTCCACACTCTTTGAAGTTATGTGTTTCCCGCATCAAGGCAAGATGGTATAGCTTATCGACCAGCTTTCATTTCCCAGTTCAAACATAGCTACAAGTCAAACATCATCCCTAAATGGTCTCTTTGCATCGAGAATGTCTTTTCAACCTTCATTCCTTCCACCTGATTACGGCAAGTAGTCTGGTGAATGTAACAAAGTTTAGGGGGCATGCACCCTGGTCTGCTTCGGCAAGCGAACCCAGCTGAAGAGATAGGTTTCCCGATAGGTTATGTGATTGGAAGTGTTATCTCACAACATTCACCTTTATTTGTTTCGATGGATAAAGCCAAAGAAGTGTTTTGTCTGCTCCGCGGACAAAAAAATCCCGCTTGAACGCAGTGACTTCCATATGGTAACCTGGAGACTCCTCTTATCGATGCCTGGGGGCATGCAAACCCTTTTTTATGCAAGAAAAAAAATGACCAATTTCTTTTTTTTAGCTTTTTAGCGTTTTTAGGTTTTTAGTTTCAACTTCTTATGTTAGGTGATTGGTCTAATCCACCACTCAACTTTGTCTGTAGCATGCGGACGAAGCAAAGGAAGTGTTTTGTCTAGATGGAAGACAAAACTATCCTACCTAACATCAGTAGTTCCTTAGCTTTTAGTGTAGTTAGCTCTGTAGTTTGGTCATTTCTAGCTTACATAAAAAGGAAAATGAGAAAAGTTTTGCATGGTGCAAGCTCGCTCAAAAATGAACCTACCAATGAGAGACATCTTTGACTACTAGTATGAGCAATGTTTCCGCAAGGTTCAAGCTCACTAAAAAATAAACCCACCAATGAGCATATGTTAGCGCAAGGTTCAAGCTCATTAAAAAATAAAACCTCCTTCAATAAACGACCTCTGTGATTTCCATGCTATCAGCCTTTTTGAGCCTTAGTTGTGTTCCTACCATCACCTCCACTCTTTTGGCTGATCATATGCTTCCACTTGATTGTTTACCTTTTTGACGAACAATTGCGATGAGTGGTCCTATTAGCCACCATCTTCACACTACCATGTTTTGAGAAGTTCCAAACTTACCTAGGACCAGTTGCTACCCAAAAACACCACTTGTTCCTACAAAGCAAGTCTCTTTTAAGCTATTTTTAGACTCATTAAAAATAAAATATTGCCGAGCTACTGGCCTTTCCAGCTCGTTAAAGTAAGTGGAAGCACCATCCCTCCTCTACATTTTAATATTTTTCGTCCTGAGGGATCATCCCACAAAAAGATCGAGCGCTTGTCTTTCTCTGAAGTGATAAAAAAAACATCACTTTCGTATTATTTTATACTTTTTCGGACTTAAGGGATTATGCTACAATAAAGGATTTTGGAGTTTCCTTTTCGTCCCTTTTCAAACTCTCTAAACATGAAAAGGACCGAGTTATCCTTGTCGTTAAACTCGTTAAAACAATAGCGACAAACTTGTCCACCCAGATAAGAACGAGTTTCACTGTCTCTAGGCTTGCTAAGACATAGCGACAGGTTTGCCCGAAGGACAAATTATAGAATAAGCATATGTTATCCTCCTCAAGCTTGAAAAAAATAAAGAGGTACTGGTTAGCAATGACTGGGGAAAAGCGAAGAGAACTTGAATAACTTCATTGGTAGTAGGTTTCTCTTTAACATGACACTGTCACTCCATCACCATGATTGAGTCGGGTTAGGTTATTCTGTTCATCGGTCATATCACCATTGGTCCTCCACACCATCCATATTTTGGGGTTAATGCTACCAATCCATCTCAGTGTCGCCGATATGTTCAAGAGAAGTCATTTAGAGAATTCACCACCCAGCTAATTCCTCATCCACTACAATACCTTCACCCTCCATTTTTCATGACTGCCATTCCTGAACCTTGTATCATCAGATCGTTTTCACCTCCAAAAAATAATTTGCTTCGTTTCATGTCGTAGATGTGGGATACATTAAGGCCCTACTACTACGGTTCACTTCTTGTCGACATCAGCTCCTTATCCAAGAAGTTGACTTAGAAACAACCATTTCAGTACTTTGAAGCTTGCATGCCTCAATGGCAAGTTTCTCACTTCTGGTGACAGGTTTACATCAATGGCCTTCGACCAAAATATTTTACATGGTGTTCAACATCAGATCATATATTTGCACCACATGAATTGTATTATAGTACCTTGAGGATGATTATCATTATCGGTGATTCCTCTCATGCTTGTTAACAGCTCACATCATTGGTTGGTAATTAGGCGATGCCTTTCCATGTTTGGCTTCAGGACATCTTTTCTCATGGATGGACCTGTACATTGAGTGAAGATTGAACGAGTTTGAAGACCCCGAATCTAGTTTCATCCATCTGGACTACGATATATTCAGGAGTTTAATGACATCAAATGTACACAAAAGCTACACAGATGATCATCCAAGCTAAGGGATGTTGACT
The DNA here is from genome assembly GCA_000404065.3 of Pinus taeda. Classification (NCBI taxonomy): domain Eukaryota; kingdom Viridiplantae; phylum Streptophyta; class Pinopsida; order Pinales; family Pinaceae; genus Pinus; species Pinus taeda. The sequence continues at coordinate 291,521 of APFE030613481.1, read as the reverse complement.
CTACATACAAAGAATCACCAGACTGCAACAACAGACGATTATCTGTCCTATGTACATGAAAATGAATTTATAAAGCTGAGCATGGGAATGCCCACCTCAACTAGATCATGAAAATAATATGATGATGATGTATTGTATTGTATTTTATATAGGTCACCTTCTAGTTTGAATACCTTGGATCCTCATGATAAAGAATTTCACATAACATCAAAAGACTTACGACCTCATGCTTTAGGGGGCAACTTTTATAGCCATATTTGGGCACTTCAACCCCAATCATATATGTCGATACACCAAGGGCTATTTGACCCCTAAAAGTGTAATTTCATACCCTAAAAGATCATGGTCAACTGATTACATCATTTCCCAGAAGTCCCACCAGAAAAACCACTAAGAACTGGCCAAAACTGGACCATACTGACTACTCCTTGGTCAAGGTGTGATGCATACTAGCTCCTACACTAGCTAGCTGTGATGCATACTGAAGAAGCCTTCTATGAGGTGTGATGAGCGATAATGGAAAAATGTCTAAGATAGTTTGCGAAGTGAATGCTTATGTAATCTTCTAGAAAATTCCTCTATGACACTTGCCTCTCTGAATTCGCCCAGGGATGAGTAAGAGATCCAAGAAATGTCCAAGTGGAACTAAGAACTACAAGTGGAATGACACTAATAAAAAACCCAGAGATGACTCACACCTCTACAAAAATCTATAAATGGATCCCTCATCTGAGAGATCTAGAGGCTGGAATTTTGTAATTTGTAAAGAAGTGTTGTTAGTTTGTCTTTGAGAAGGAGCATTGTATTGTTGGGTGATCTTTCTTTTCATGAGGTGAAGAAGGCTTTGATGTTGGGAGGATGATGTTGGATCAGACAGCTGTGTTGTAATTCTCCCTTCTACTATTAATAAAGTTTCTTTGAGTTTTCCTCCATACAATCGTGTATTTGTGAATCTCGTTATTTGTGAATGCAATTGTATGGTCAATGTATTTCTAATTCTGCATTTTTTATGATATTATAGATTGAGATGTTTTGATGGTGTTTTGTTACTTTGTCTCTACAGGTATTGTCTAAAGCAGGACAAGTAGGAGAGGAGGTTCAAGCTCCATCAAGGGAGAGAGAAATCAAGCAAGGAGTCAAGCAGAAGATCCAAGTTGGTCCCTTTGCTTCTCTCTTATCTATCATACATAAAGGTAATCACAAAGTGCTTTGATTGTTTGTTTCTAAGATAGCTACCCATCTTAGTGGGACTAGCAAATAAAAAAGACACTAGCTTTCCTGGAAACACATATTCTCCTTGATACTAATTGCTATTGAGTTGTGTCTTAAATCCTTATTAGTCCATTATATATATTTAAAGAACTTGGAGGGTCATGGATAATTATCAATTGTGATAACACCCTTATGTAATTATTTTTATTTTGCATTAATGTTAGTGAATTTGCCCCAAGTTGCCGCATTGGTTGGGCAATGAATTGTTTCCCTCTTGGAGGTTTTTAACCACATATAAATATTGATGTTGTGATATATGATATGGTTATGTGAGTAGTTATCAAAATTTTTCATCCTATGTGGAATAACCTATTTACCCAAACATAATTGATAAAAAAATAACAAAGGGGGGTTTTAAGGCAAACAAAAAAATATGTGATTGCTTGACCCAAACTATGTATTAAAACTAACGGGTTTTAAAGTCGAGTAAAGGATTGATATAATGAAGCTTTGGATGAAAATTTCTCATTCTTTTAAAAAAAGAAAATTAGGACATGATTTATACGATGCTACATTTGATACCATTAACCTTGGGTAGACATAGGATGTGTTGGTTATTTTTGTTAAAACGATGTAGAGATGAATACCATTTCTCTTTGTAATATATTAATTTCAAAATGAATAGAAAAGGACTTGGTATGTTATATGCAACACCCACTTTGTTTTGGTATTTCTCTGCATAACAAATGTTGTGGTGGGTTTGAGCTATGCTATATATTTTTACTTGATATCGAATGATTAGGCTCAGACCATGATAACAATTTTGTGTTGAGGAAAACATGGCTATGATTTTCTATTTCATTCTAAAAATATGAATTACACCATGACTAATAATAATTTTGTTTATCCAATGATATTATCACTTTCCATAAATATATACATATCATAATAGGTGAGATTCAATACTATGTTTATCCATATTAAAAGTTACTCACATGAAAGATATTCAAAGTATGAAGCCCATGTAATAGAAATAAATCATTTTTTAATTTGAGAAAGATTGTAATTAACATGTTGTTTAAGGGTGTTTTCCTCTATACTTATCATTTTTCATTTTCCTCCTATAAATATATAATTCATGTTACTTCTTAAAGGTGGTTGAATTCCATTGTTTTGGAAATTGGAAGATATAAATTGGTAGCATATTATTTTTAAAAGAAGGGTGCTAAGGAAGAATGATGAAAAGCTTCACACACATAAAAAGATGAAAAACTTCCTATACATCAAAAGAATAATTAATTCTATTATGAGTATAAAAACATAGTGTGTTTGAGTTTTCCTTATATCAAGAATTATTTCACTATCCTTTTTTCTTTTACATTCTCATTCTTTTATGTCTTTTCACTCGGTGTTATCACCAAAAAATTGATCATCTAGCCTAATTTACTAGATGGATTGAAGTACACCATGTAAAGCCAATTTTAATTGCTTTCACTATGAAAAATTACTTAATAAACCACCTTTGTTAAGTATTTTATAGTTAAACCCATGAATAATAATTAGATAAATCACTATTTATTTGATTTTCGTCTAAGAATAATTAATTAAACCAATGTTCAATTATTATTCCTTGTCATATTTGACCCGGGAATGAAAAATAAACAGATAAATCATTAATTATCTTATTTTTCTCTAAGAATAATTAATTAATCACCAATTAATTATTATTCTTTGTCAAATTTGACTAAATCCCTTAGGAATAATTAATAAATCCTTATTTCTTTATTATTCCTTAACTAATTCCTTGCGATGATAAATACATCATTTATTTATTTATTATTTCTAAGTAAAAGTTTAAATACTTTTTCCCTTCTAACAAAATATAATAAAATATTCCAAGTGGTTATTCCAAGAATGGTGTTAATAATATTTTATTATTGCTCATTATTCGAGGATAACTCAATATTTTGTTATAAATATAAGGGTTTTCCATTCATTATTCAGTTTTGATTATTTTCATTGTTGAACTCACTATTGTAACTCTGATTATTTTCATTGTCGCACACCATATGTTTGTTGGGTTTACACATTATAGAGGAGAGAGACTCTACACAAGCTAAAGACATTTGAGGATAACCAAGAACCCATCCCATAGAGGGGCACTGGTAACATTTATTTGTTCCCTTCACAGGTGTTATAATAAAACTATTCTTTTTATATTTGGTTTCCATTGGATGGTTGGAGTTATTACTATTTCTTTTTGCCTTTTAACTATGATTGTGGCATAGATCAGAATTTTGGCAGGTTTTGTTTCTATTAGTTACTACAAATCTACAATGTTTAGCAGCCATTTATATTGTTGAGGTTGTTTTTCATCCACAATATTAAGTGGGTTCTTTTCGTACATCTTTGAGAAGAAAACACTACAACAAAATTGGCGACTCCACTAGCGATTTTCTAATTTTTTCCAATCACAAAATTGGCAACTCGACTGATCTTATACTTTAGATCCAGAAACCTAGGTGACCTTCGGTTTGCAACCTAGGGTTTCTTGTTTTCTCAAGTATCTTAATGTTTCCTAGCTTACCCTAGATCTGTTAAATTTATGACTTCCACAAGCTTTCTGATATTTTCCGTAGGTCATAGGAACCAACCATGACAGAGGCAGCATTTTTTTTTCGAGATTTGCGAATCAAGATCCATGGAGAAGAAATCACACTCTTTAGCCCAAAAGTGCGATCTGGAGGCCAGAGTGCACTTATTAGCCCAAAAAGTGTGATCCCACCTAAAAAATAGGTCAGTACTTGTGATTTTTGGGTTTCCAGGTTTTTCTCAAATTTGTTTTTTGTTTTGTAGAGAGCTCTCTACTAGGTTGTCTAACCTCTATCCCATCCCACTTAGGCCTGGATCTACTTAATTTACTTGTCGAAGTGGAATTTAGCCCCCCTAGGGCTTCTAGTACACTTCCACCTTTATAGGAAGAGTTTAGCTGAGTGAGTAGTCTGCGTTTTTGTAGTGCTCTCAGCCATATTTTCCAGATCTCTACCCTTCTATTTTAGATCTATAAAGATAGGTTGTCACTATCCATAGTTTCACATTACAAACTGTTTGGTCATTGGCCTTAGGGTCCCATTGTTGCCCTAGTTGTTTCACCCATCTCGCTATCTTTCTGTAGCAATCTTCCTCTCTGGTCTTTTTTTGTTGCTGCACCACATTCTAGAAGCCTAGTGTCATGTGATCCCAGTCACACTAATATTTAGATATGTTGACCATTTCAGTATATTTTCCATCGATTTAGCCACCAACCAACACAGTGTTTGTAAACCCAATTTGGGTGGGGTATAGTTAATTATTTTGCTATTCATTTTCTGTTGTTAGTTTCAATTTATTTCTAGCAAGATTTTTTCTTTTTTACAAACATGATCTGGGCTTAATCAATAAATAAACTCGCACACACAAGCACACCTTAAATGAAGGGTGCTTGGTTTACACTACCAAGCCAAGACTTAACATAATAAATTTAACTGGCCCCATTGAGACAAGGGCATATTATTGATCTCCCTTCACCATTTACATGTCACGTGTGTCTTACTGCCATTGCGCACCAAGGCATTTATCACGGAGACTATTAGGCCTTCAGCCCCTATTTTTGTTCGAGCAAATTACCCCTCCCCGTCGGGTTCGAGTTCATAGCCCTCCAAGTCCCCATATCGAATCTCCTCCTCGTCCTTTTGATTCCTCATCTGATTCCAAACCTCCTTCACCGCATATCACCACCATGTCTAAACCCACAGTTGGTGTAGGGACCCAACCTAGTGTTGGCTTCGGTTCTATCCCAGTGGTAACATCAAGCGGAATAGTCTTAGGAACCATTCCCGCAGTCCCCATGCTCCCCTTTATGGCTGCATTAAGTCTACCAGATTTTAGTGAGTTGATAAATGACCCCATCCACCATGATGCTAGTTGGCCTTCTATGCTGAAAAAACTTCCCATAGACATCCCAAAGTTTGAGGGTAACATTGGAGAAGATCGTACCAACCAGGTTTGATCCTTCCACATCTAGTGTTCATTCAACTCCATTACCAATGACTCCATTTCTCTTTGGCTATTCCAATGCATGCTCACTGACGACTCTGCAAAATGGTATATAGACCGGCCCACCACATCTCATTCCACTTTCGCGACGCTTGCTAAAGAGTTTCTCTCATATTTCTAGTTACCTCTCTGGTACGACACTAGTACGGAGATATTGACCTCATTCCGCCAGTCCTCCACCACACGCCTTTCTGACCATGTTCAAGAGTGGTGCCAAAGGAGGAGCACATGTCATGCCCCACCCTTTGAAAACTGTGTCTATCTAGATTAGTTTCTTAGGATCGTTTTAGCACCCATTGGAAAATATTTCATGTCCCATTTTCCTTAGACAAAGGAAGATGCTCTCCAAACCTCTCTAAGATATGGCATGAGTTATGTGCAATCTAGTTATGTCTATACCATCATTCCAGACCTCCCTCATCCTGGATGTGCCAATGCACCGGGGGCATCTCATGTCACGTATGGTATCGTTGGAACCATTTCACACCCTTTGCCATATACTCAACAAAGTTATGGCTATCCGCAGGGGTGCAATAATTACTCTAACAGTCATGCCCCTCTTTCTAGAAACATGTTTTTAGGGCCCCAGCCCATCTACCAAACTGTTTCTCCTCCTTATTCATGACCAAGTGCTCTAGCCCCTCAAGAATTAGCACCACAACCTCCCATGCATCCTCAGCCCCAGCAGCCGCCACCCCCTCAAGGTCAAGTGTTTGCACAGAAGAGTGCAACCAATCCCCAAAATTAAAAGAAAAAGAATAAGAGGAATGGTAACAAGGGTAACTGGGGTAATCAAGGTAACCAACCTAGTGAACTCGAGGGAAACCATCCTAACGCCAACAACCAGTAATAGGGCAGTTAGCCCAAGTAGAACAAGGCTATTCATATGAACAAGAATTGTGCATGTTGTGGTGTACATGGCCATTATACACATGAGTGTCCTCTCTTACCCTAGATGCACCAAATGTGGGAAGCTCAAGCAACTTCTAGATGTTAGCAATCACATCAGAATCCCACGATATCTCAACTGGAAGTGCTTAAAAATCCTTTTCCTCAGCAAATATTTGTAGTTGCTCAACCTCAGCCCAGTCAAGTATCCCACCCCCCCAACCTACTGGTCCTGGTTACTACTAGATCCTTATGATGAATTCTGAAGTGGTTAACCCCTCTAATATCAACCCGCAAACTCAATCATGTCAATATGACAAGCCATTGACTTCATCTGCAACTGAGTCCAAAACCAAAGCATCTACTGAGCCTCTTATGACATCAAATGGTCTGTTACAGATCCCTCAACCTAAATTTTAGGCCATTCCAAAGATCCCAAAGGGACCATTACACCGTAATGTGGCTTCTAACTGAGCTGTCCATACATACATTATAGTAGACAACTTAGCACAATCACCTGCTTCCATGTTGATAGTGGAATTACTCTAGTCATGCCTATCTCAAAAGAAATCTGTACTAACTACCTTGGGTGTAGTAGATCCTTCTGATGATCATTTGATTGTATTCCCTATTGATACATTAGAACATCCCCCATTCCCTTCATGTATTACTTTCGAGATACCAGTTTAAGTCCATAATGGCATCATCTCATGATGCATTATTGACAAAGGTGCATGGACCTGTGTGATGTCCACTGCCATTTGCAAACAACTGAAGTCACCTGAGTTGTCCCCCTCCACCATCACTTTGCATGCTTGGGACGAACACTCCTCCCAACCTCTTAGCATGTACTACAACTGCCTAGTGACCCTTATGGGAGACTGTTCACGTCCACATTGAGGTCATTGATTCCCCTTTGGATTACAACATTCTCTTAGGTTGTAGTTACACATATGCAATATTAGCCATCACATCTCTAGCTTTCCAAAATATGTGATTCGCCCATGAAGGGAAGATCATTACCATCGATTAGTTAACTTACTACGAGCTGACATCTGTGACTTCCCCTGAGTCCATTATCTCGTAAATGTTGGATAAGAAGTCCTCACCTCCACTCACCAATGCCTCACCTGGAGTCTATAAAGATTTGTCACTGTTGGGTGCTTTCCCTAGTCCTCCCCCTCCCATCTCATAGTCTAACTCTATGAGTGTTTTCATGTTACAAGTGTCACGAGCTACTCTCAAGTAGTCTGGTACATCCGATCAACAACCAGCTCCTTCGCACCCTACTATTGCTATCCTAACTAAGCCCTTTGGATCCACCCTCCAATACCTCCTCCGTTTGTGGGTGCCTCTCCTATGTTTCCACCAAGAACTATTCCTCCAGGTATGAACCATCTAGGAGCTATTACGCCAGGACATTACCCTACAGGCTAGATACCTTTCGTATTTCCCCCTTTGGGAGTATTTTCTGTCCCTATCATGGCTTCATTGGTCCTTCCTAACATTACCTTGGGAATCCTAGTATGGTACATTGATCCCCGTCTAGGTATTCTACCTAGTTAGTGAAGACCTTATCATGCTTTGACCGCAGTTTAACCGGTACCTACCGCCCCTGCCACTGCTTTAGTTCCATCACACCCTTAACAAGAACTTGTTCCTATTGCAAAAGAATCTTGACAGGGGGAAAAAGCTAAGAGAAAAGAACTGAAGGACAAGGCCCCCCAATCTCCTCTAGCTACTAAGGCCCTAAAGCCATCACCCCCCCACGCTTTGTGTAAAGTTATTGGGCACACCACCAATAATTGTCCCGATCTTCTTCATCTTAAACCTTTGGTTCATGAAACGTTATTTGAGTCAAATATCCCTAAAGTCTATGTTAACTTGTCGAGTCCACCTAAGTGTTGGGTTGTGTTATATTCTTTCCACAACTAGGTTGGGTGAACCTACCTATGGTTTTATGCATGGTTTTCGCGCATGGTTTTGGACGCGATGGTTTTCGGTCCATGGTATTGAATGCTTTAGTATGTATAAATATGTATTGTAACATTGAAAGGAACATAATGAAAAATCAAGCTGGTAGTCTCAATTTTGTGATCCAGGGGAACATCTCTATGTATATGTGTTTTATGGGTTATGCTCTCGCATTGTTTATTTTCTATTTTTTAGAATTTGTATGCAGGTAATTTCTGTATGGGGATAAAACCTACATCTGGTATCAAAGTTGTTTTGGCTTCAAGGGAATGCCTTTGTTGCTGAGGGGTTTCGCTCGGGCTTGTGGTTGACCCTATTCAATGGGAGATCTGTGGGATCAATTCTAGTGGTGAAAGAAGATGGCGAACAATGGAAAGATAAAGATCGAGAAATTTAATGGTAAGAGTTTTGAGTTGTGGAAACTCAAGATCGAGGATCTATTGGTGGATAAAGATCAGTGGATCATGATAGATGTAGGTAGTAAGCCAACAGGAGTGTCTGATGAAGAATGGAAGAAGTTGGATCAGAAGGAAAAGAGCACAATATGATTGTGTGTCTCAGATTCAGTATTGTTGAATGTATCAGGGGAAGCTACAACTAAGGCTTTGTGCGACAAGCTAGGGACTTTGTACCAATCTAAGTCTCTAGTGAATAAATTGTTCCCATAGAAAAAGCTATATAACTTGAGGATGAAACATGGAGACTTGGTGATAGAGCATCTGAATGCGTTTAATACTGTGGTAAGTCAGTTATTATCTGTTGATATCAAAATTTTAGATGAAGATAACTGCATCAGTTTATTGTGTTCTCTACCAGATTCGTGGGATGGTATGGTTACTACAATAGGTAGTAAGGAAACTACCTTGCAGTTTGATGAAATAGTCTCATCCTTGCCGGTGGAGGAGAGGAGATGAGATGAAAAAATATGGAGAGGCATAATGGTGATGCCTTGTTTGTATAAAGACGGTCCTAGAATAGAAACAAAAATAAGTCATCGAGTGGGAGATCTAAATCTAGAGGGAGATCTAAATCTCTAGGAAATCTTGTAAAGGTGGTTTGATAGAAATATGGAAAGGAAGAGCACTACAAAAGGGACTGTAAATCTAAAGATCTTGATAAATGAAAGGGATCTGATGATGCTCCTTATATAGAGGAAAAACCACCTCAGATGAAAGTGGGGATGTGTACTTGGCTTCTTCAAATACACATGTAGATCATGAGGCATGGTTTATTGACTTAGGTGCATCCTTTCACTTTACCCACCATAGAGAGTGGTTCTGCAAGTATGAAAAATATGATGGTGGTGATGCCTTCTTGGGGGATGATAGGAAGGCTAGAATCATTTATCATGGAGAAGAAAAGTTGAAGTTGCAAGGTGGAAGAATTAGAACACTTCCGGGTGTTCTTCTTATTAGTACATTGGCTAGAAATATGATTTCCATAAGAAAGCTGGCTGATGTAGGTGTAAAAATAGTGTTTGAGAAGGATACCTGCAAGATGGTTTGGGGAGAACTGGTATTGGTGCAGGGAGTTTGGATTGAAACTCTGTACAAGTTGCAAGGTAGCACTGTTGTTGATGGGTGCAACAGTTATGTGGTTCCTAAAAGTGGAGCAGAAAATCTAGTGGTCTTTGGAGAGAAGACCATGTTGTGGCATCAAAGGCTTAGACATTGGAGAGAAGAGCTTTTGAATACTTCATGGTAAAGGTATGGTAGAAGGTATGAGTAATAGCTCTCTGAATTTTGATTTCTGTGAAAAATTTGTATATGGGAAGCAAAATCGAGTGAGTTTCCACTCTGGTGGTAAGAGGGAAAAACAGATATTAGAGCTTGTGCACAGTGATGTGTTTGGACCTATGAAGGTTCCATCACTAGGTAAATCTGTCTACTATGTATCATTTATACATGACTTCTCAAGGAATACATGGATATATTTCCTTAAGAATAAATCTGAAGTCTTTGATAGGTTTAAAGAATTTAAGGCTCTGGTGGAAAACCAGATAAAGAATAAGAGAAAGGTGCTAAGGATAGATAATGGTGGAGAGTTTTGTGGTAAGGAATTTAAATAATTCTGTAAGAGGTGTGGTATATCATGGTAAGATACTACTCCATATACACTTGAGCAAAATGGAGTTGTAGAAAGAATGAACAAGACGTTGATGGAAAGGACAAGAAGCATGCTCAGTGGTGCTAGGTTAGGATAGGAATTCTAGGCAAAGGTGGTGGAGACAACATGTTACCTGGTCAACAGATCACCTTCATCAACATTGGATGATAAGACTCCACAAGAGGTATGGATTTGTAAGAAACCCTCTCTTTCACATCTAAGGGTATTTGGATTTGATGCATATGTACATGTTCCAAAGGAGAAAAGAACCAAGTTAGATCGTAAATATAAAAAGTCCATCTTTATTAGGTATATAAGGATGGTTTAAAGGGTTATAAACTTTGGAACCCAGTAACAAGGAAGGTTTTGTACATCCTAGATGTGGTGTTCAAAGAGGTGAAAGATGTTATTAAACATGAAGTCCCATCAAAGGAACCTGAGAGGATAGAGTTTGAGCTTAAGGAGGAAGAATCAGACTCTACAGCAGAAGAGGAATCAGAATATGAAGAGCCACAAACTCTGGCTGTGAGAAGATCAATTCGAGAAAGTTCATGTTAACTTGTTGGGTCCACCTAAGGAAGTCAAAACGTTGCGCAAAAACCACCCTTATTCCTTGTGTGATCATCATGGTCACTATTCCCATTGTTGCCTCATTTTGATGAATTTCATGACTGCCTTGAAGCGCTTTGCGAATAAGAGGCCACTCGTAGTGGAAACCCTACTCTGGATTCTTGTATCCATAGGCAAACAGAATAGGGGGACTTTGGTCCCACCATCATGATCCCACCCCCTGATGTCAAGATGACGGATACCACAAGCCATATCCTTTACCTATCGTCATCCTTGAGTTCCTCACAGGAAAACCTTTCTAAGGTTTCTTTGCGTGCTTCTATGGAACATCTTTCGACAAAATCCCATGTCTCAAAATATGTAGATTCTCCATCTACCAGCTCGTCATCTACCATTCAAGATGTTGCACATCTAAACCTTATTTCTCAGGTTGATGCACCAGGTAATGTCACCGCATCATGTAGTTAGTCTTCCTCCCATTCGCCCATCTTGCATTCTTATGAGAACATCATGGAAGCTATGTCTACCCCTGATTACCCTTGGGATGATATGCACCATCGTGCATATTTTTTGCCACAACAGACTCATGACCAATATGCTTTGGAATCCAAAGACTTCATCCACGGTGAATTCGATTGGTTTCGAAATCCAATTCCTACCCCAGACGCTTTCAAAGAAGTGAATATGGCCAACATCTCTCCTACTATCAAAATAAACATCTCATATAGAACAGGGATTGAAGACAACATTACCTTGGGGGCCTAGTGCACCTCAAAAGAAATTGAAGCTTACACTAAGCTCTTCAAAGAATTTCATGATTTTTTCACCTGGTCTTATTCTGAAATGCCCGGACTTGATCCCTCCATTGTTGAACACCATATCAACACAGGACCTGATGCCACTCTTGTCTATCAGATGTTAAGACACATCCACCTTTCTCGTTTTGAGGCCATAAAAGCCAATATCAATAAGCTCAAGTAGTCTTATTTTATCTATCCCTTTGAATACACCACATGGGTATCCAACCCAATTCCTATTCTCAAGAAGAAAGGCACCATTTGTGTCTGCATGGATTTTCATGAAATGAAAAAAGCTTGTCCCAAAGACAACTTTCCCAGACCCTTTATTGACCATATCATTGATGAGTGTGCAGGGCATGAGGTTCTATCCTTTATGGATGGGTTCTCTGGGTACAACCAAATCAGTATCCGTCGTGTTGCTTAGTTGAAGACAATTTTTATTAGTCCATGATGAACCTTTGCATATCGGGTCATGCCATTTGGCTTACAAAATGCTAGAGCCACATTTATGTGGGCCATGTCACAATGTTTTCATGACTAGGCACACCGTATCCTTGCTTACCTTGATGATCTCATTGCTCGTTCTAGGTCTCAGGCGCAACATATTCATGATTTTCGCAACATTGTTCTCTGATGTCGCAAGTATAACATTCGTCTTAATTCATTGAAATGTGTCTTTCGTGTTCTTGTCGGCCATTTGTCAGGCTTCATTGCATCAAAAGATAATATTACTCTTGACCCCTTGAAATTTCAAGCCATACTTGAGCTACCACCTACCTGTACCTTGCGCTAATTACAAAGCCTTCAACGCGGAGCCAACTTCCTTTGCAGGTTTGTACCTGACTGTGCAACCACCGCGCATGGGTTTCTGAGACTCCTTCGCTCAACCATTCCATTTGTTTCAGATGACCATGCTCAACAATATTTTAATGCCCTGAAGCATGCTCTCACTTCTGCACCCTTGATCAGTCCCCCCGACTTCACCAAGGATTTCATCCTGTACATCTCATCTTCCACCCATTTGGTCACTAGGGTCCTTATTCAAGAAGACGATGATTGGAATGAGCATGTTATCTATTATGTCAGTAATAACCTAGTAGGTACCCCTATGAACTACTATCATGAAGAGAAATTTGTGTTGGCTATCGTGTTCTCCACCCAAAAGCTCTGTCATGATATCCTCACGTGTACCACCAGGGTCGTAACAAACTCCAACCCCATGAGCTTCCTTTTGAGTCAACGGATCATCAATGGGAAGTATGGATGTTGGATCATCCTCCTCCAGGAATTCAATCTCAAGATTGTTACGCCTAAGAGTAAGAAAGGTTTTGCCCTCACCGAACTCATTTCTAAATTACCCACTGGTGCAGACAATCCACTATTAATGACAAACTCCCGGATGAACACTTGTTTGTCATCAATTCAGATGATCCTTGCCACAAGATATCCTCACATATTTTCGAACCCAAAAGTTTTCCCCCTTCTTACCCATGATGATCGATGATGAATTTGATACCAAGCACCTCACTACCTCCTCATCGATGACAAACTTTATCATCACCATGTGGATTATATCCTTTGTCAATGTCTCGCCCATCCTGTAGAAGAGCAAGTGATAAATCCCTGTCATAGTGGCGCTTGTGGTGGTCACATCTCCGGTATGGCCACTGTCCAGAAATTCATGCACATTCGTTACTTTTGGCCTTCTCTCTTCAGTGATTTCATTGAGACAGTCAAACGCTACCCCAATTTCCAACATTTGCCCCAAAGGCAAGACCCCCACCGGCTCCCCTCCATCCTGTCATCACTATTGTTCCCTTCTGTAAATGGGCTATTGAATTTATGGAGTGTCAAACATCATCTGTTAATAACCATAAGTATATTCTCATGGCATTCGACTATTTTACCAAATGGGCTAAGGCCATGTCAGTGTTCAATAACACGGTGGCTACTACTAACCTTTTCATTTTTAACCATGTTATCGCTCGATTCAGGGTTCTGAAAAAATTGGTCTCTGACTATGCCCGACATTTTTGAGATGAGGTATGGCGTGAAATATCCACATTATTGGGCTTCCAACACCAGCATTCATCATCTTATTACCCCCAAGGTAATGGACAGGTTGAAGCAGTCAATGAGATTCTCAAAATGACGCTTTAGCAGATAGTGAATAATCATAAGACCCACTAGAACCTTATGATCTTCCCTGCTTTGTGGGCCTATATAACTTCTGTTAAAATGTCCACTGTGCTCACTCCTTTCCACCTTGTTTTGGCGAGGAGGCAGTCTTGGGAATCGAGTGTGATATCCCTTCCCTTCACCTAGCTGTCAAACTTGTCCCTGACACCCAACTATTAGAATAAAGACTTGTCATGCTTGAACGCGCCTCTGAAGATCGCCGTGTTTCTTTGCAAGCCATTGAAGAGGCCAAAAAGCACGTAAAAGCTCAGTATGATCGAAAATTCAACCCTCGTGCCTTCCACAAAGGTGATCTTGTTCTAGTGTACGACCAAGCCCATGATACCCTGGGACATGGGAAGTTCGAATCATTATGGTTAGGACCTTACATCATTTGTAAGGACCTAGGAAAGGGGGCATATCTTCTAGAGGATTTCGAAGGCCAAATCCTCTTAATGCACTCTACCTTAAGAAATTTTACCCATAACATCTCCCATTGATTTGTGCATATTTATTTTTGTCATGCATTTAGGCAGGTTGCATCATTTCCTTTGATGATTTGACACTTCACCAGGAAGTCATTTTTCAAGGAAGGATCACTTCTTTGCCTCTAAAAATTGAATTTATTCATTAAGCGACACTTTTACTTTGAGGAACACTTCCTTTTAATACTTGTCATACCATGTGTCAATTTTCTTCATGAGTAACCATCATTTACTCATGTTTTCATGGTCCCCATCGGGCCTATTCCATGTGGCAGCATCATCGAGTCACCCTTGATCAGAGCATTTGCAATGAGTCACACTTGCATCCATGGAGCCTATTTCACATCCCATTCTATCATGTCACAATATTCCATCCATATGTGCATACCATTCATCTTGTGTTAGCCTCTAGTCATACTATCCCCATGCCCTCCAGAGTTGATTCAGTTGCTGCTAGGTCAACCATGCACTTTATGCTCGGAAGTCATCTATTTTCCCCTCAATACCACTTTACCCATTATCCCTGGTGTCAGTCCATCAATAAAATTACCAGTTTCCTTCTTTCTTTAGTTGAGGATCCTCATTGCCTCACTTATCGTGGGCCCTATTCTATTGACATCAGCTCATTCATTCCAAAAGAACGGCCTAGAGGGTAGTGTATCTTGGTTCCATCTTCCATTCTTGTTCAACGCCTCAAATCGAGTAGCGGGACTCATTATTTCGCTTTGACTTGATTACTTCATGTTCAAGATTCATACACTTGATGGTCCAGTGATGCTGCAGATTATACCAGTGATTCCCAAGTGTGTGTGAGATGTTTCAAACCTTATGAGGGGGTCACCCTTCAGGTAGTGCCCCACATGCCTAGATGAATTCCTACTATGCTACTACCTCAGATGTAGTTCCATGGATTTGATGGGTTCGGTTCCTACTGATCATGGTGTTCATAGCATGCACATCTCCTTCAGATGATCTATTCAGTTTTGTGGAGCCCTTCCCTATTCAAGAGGGCTTCTCAAGTTGTTCTACCCTCCCTCCCACGCATTTTTGAGGGAAGGGCCATTATAGCTCATGTACTCAGATATTCTTGTATTCAATCCTAGTTCATAGTTTTCTAGGTACATCATGTATATGGGACACATTGTATGATTTTTTGGCTTTGTTATGCCAGCATGTCATGTACCATTCAACATGTACTTCATTGCTTAGTTTTATGTTTCTGGGTGCACCATTATTTTTGTACTAAGTTATCTCGACCGATATGGCTATAGCTTCCCTGCCTCATTGAGGTCCAATACCACAACATAAAAGGAGAATTGCATTAGTGTCCACCCCTCTGTCCCTATCCTCTTTCACTACAACTTTGTTGGTCTCTCTCTCTATCTCTGA
>APFE030613481.1:263250-275108 GCA_000404065.3 Pinus taeda | reverse complement strand
GGTTTCCATTGGATGATTGGAGTTATTATTGTTTATTTTTGTTTTTTAACTATGATTGTGGCATAGATCAGACTTTTGGTAGGTTTTATTTCTATCAGTTCCTTTAGATCTACAATGTTTAGCAACCATTTATATTTTTGAGATTGTTTGTCATCCACAATCTTAAGTGGGTTCTTTTCGTACATCTTTGAGAAGAAAACACTACAACACTCGGGCCTTGCTAAAATATATTTAATAGAAATTTGTGAAAGTATGATGTCTTACTACATTATATTTCATTTGAGGAGCTATAATTTATTTAATGGTGATTGAAAAATTAGCAAAGGATCTAGATGAAATAGAAGAAGATTAGGAAGAATTCTAAATGTTGTTTAGACAGCTGGAAGCAACAAAAGTATTCACTTTTCTATTCACTTTGATGCTAATTCAGATGAGTTTAATCGATTGATTCAAATACAACACCTAGATCTTGTTGGATAACCAACATTTTCGTAGTTTCTTTCCCCTTCATATGTGCTTTTAAAAACTCACCCAAGCATTATGGATGTCCCTAAACATCAACCTTAACCAATGCAATATTGCTAGGAAGATAATCCCATTAGACCGCCCTCTAGTATAATCAGTTGGCCTGAAATTCCAAGAGATCCACCCTTTCCACCTGTAACTACATCCATGTTTACCTCTTCGACCACTTTTTCACATTATCCTTCTAAGAATGACAAGAAACTTCTTTTCGAGATTCTTAGAGATAAGGGAATAAGTCACTAGAAGAGCTTCTAACTACTAAGCCTCCGAGTGAAGTGCAACACATTCTAAATAAATGAAAGTAGGGGATGAGGGAAAAAGAGACACTGCTTTTAAATACATGCATCTAGAACTTTTATAATTTGATGCTTAATTTATTTACAGGACAATATTTATGGTTTGGACATTTTATGCATTAAGTTTTTTCGATGGCATTGATAAAATGATATCTAACTTTGATGAAGACTCAAAATATGATACTTTTGATGAGGGAGATAAAAGTGTTATGATGATGATGAAGAATTTATTGAGATATCCTTTTGTCATATATGCTAATTATGTTTTTAAAAATATGAGTCACAAGGATTTTTACGTATGATAAAGTAGGACATATAGGGTCTAGTTTGGCCCCATCTATTATTATTTAAGAGTGTTTAAAACCGTTGTGAACTTTTTATAACAAATTTTATTCTCCAACGAGGTTTTCTAAATAAAAAGTTAAATAAGCTATTAAAAAATGATTGAACCAAATAATTGTTTTATATAAGTATTAAATAAAGGAGAAGTCACAAATATAGGAAGGAAAAATATATGGCAAAACCTTGAGATTGATTTTATTATTACTATTTTCGATTCAAAATTTCTTGTGGACTAAATTGTATTGTTGATAACAAGGATTTCTTGGAAAAAAAAACAAGGAAAGATTGAGTGCCACTCAATTATTGTGTTTTTCAAGGTTATAAATTCTCATTTTATTTTTTCACTATTTATAAAATTTGATCCTATTAAGTGCTAATTAGTGTAAAATTTGTAGATATTTATTGGTATTTTTTTTACATATCTTCAAGTGGTCCATATCATATTTCTTCTTTTTCTTCTCTCTCCCATGACATTTAGTTACCTTTGTATGAATTAATGTAACATTTTAGGCTTATAAGGTCATATTTGTCATGATCCTCGTAGGGACATGAAAAAATAGCTAGTCTCGTATATAGATTAGTCTATAATTAAAGCTATTGATGATTTATTTCTCAGTTTGACTTGATGGAATTTTTATTCTAAATTAATATTACTTTCCATTCTATATATTTTTACAAATGAATTTGGAAATTTAATGTTCTTAATATGATTTATACTTCTTTTATTTTGGGTTGTCACAAATAAAAACATAAATTTTTTATAATCTCCAAATAAATTTTAGATCTAAATAAATTTTCATCTTTGAATTTGTGTGATCCAGGGATCAATCCAGGGATCTTTTGCTTATAGATGAATTAAAAGAATCACATGAAGAAATTGCGGCTTAACATAGAAATTTAATGTGCACATGGGAAAAGAAGAAGAAACACATAAGGCATGAAAAGAAGACAACAAGACTTGATAACAGAGTTTGTCCAACTTGGACTACGCCTCTAGGCCCTGCTCGATCAATGGGTAGGCCTTCATTCATAAAATGGCATGAAAAGAAGAGAATACAATCATCAGTTACATAAAAGGAGGATATACCTCCATTCTGGAAAATGGCTGAGAAATGGAGAACTCAGATGGAGAAACAGATAGCACCACTACGTTCGTGGCATTGAGAAGGGAAGAAACCATATAAAATTTGTCCAATTTGGACAAAATGAACTTTCACCCCTCCTATAAGCTCTGCCTCGAACTGCATGCCCAAAATCCTCTCCCCTGCACTTTCTGTGTGCATTGGGCTTTATATCATTTCTTTTGGTTATAGGCACACTTAAATCAGAGGTCGGACACATTATAATAGAAGTTGTTGAATGGAAGGATTGGTAAGTGCAACAAAACCTTTAAAATAGCTCTTTTTCGTTCTAAGCGAGAATACATAGAAGCATAAGAAAATCCGATCAAAATCCTTTTAACCATACTTCAAATATATGAAATCGGGCTTATAAGCCCATTAGTTCTGACTCTTTGTCGCAAATCACTATCACACTATTCAATGGCCCTGTCACGAGGATCACCGATGACCGAGATCACCGATATCGGCGTATTGCTATTGACCTTGTTGGTATATCGCAATTGTTGCATCCCAGGGTTCTTCGCCAATCACCGATGCAGATCCACCAATCTGATCACTCCACCGATCGCTGATCAAAATCACTAATCACATGTCTTAAGTCCCGATATTGGCCATTGCTTTCCCTCGATTGCTATTAGTTGGAGATCGCTAATCTGGGGTTCCACTGCCCTTGCCTTAAGCCTGCCTTTTGACTTCTTCAATTGTGATTTTCCTTTTAAAGGCTTTAAGTCCATTTTTTAGAGAAAATGCCTCATTTTCCAAAGGAACAAAGGCAGAGTCTGTTGGCGATAACTTCATCATCCGGACTCGGATTTGAGTGTCGTTCACACTGTTGGAATTAGGGCGGTGAGCACTTCGATTTGATGTCAAGATACTTGCTTTTCTACCACTTTGAATTTTGAGCTTTTCCATGCCATTGTGTCTGAATATCCACCTGGATCAATCCTCCCCATTGAGGAGCTTTAGGACTACCAAAAGATTTTCTTAGTTAATTGGCAAGTGAGGGAATTGTTCCCTCATCCTTTCCTTCTCCAGCCATTTTGCCTTGCTGGGGTGCATCCTCTTGAAACCAACTCGATGGTATTTCACATCTCCTCGCCATGAAGTCCTAGTTCTTCTATCAAGGATGATGTCTTCAAGTAACTCATCAAGATACTCTAGTGCAAAATCATCAATTGTAGGAACTGTGCCCACCTCCTCAATGTCCATAATAATTGGTGTTTCATATAGCTTTAAGTTCTCCACATTCACTACGGAGTACATTTGCATATATATCGGCAAATCAAGACAAAAGGCATTGTTTCCAATATTCTCCAAAATGGTGAATGGACCATACCAGATTGGTCACAACTTCTTCCCTTCTCCCTTCATCTTGTCCTTGCTGATATCAAACCACACTTTGTCGCCTACTAGAAATTGATGGTCGATCCAGAGTTTGTCATGTCAAGCCTTGTAATGGGCTTGGATTTTCTCCAAATACTCTTGTAGTACTTGGTGAATCAACTGGATTCGCTGAGTGAACTGCTGAGCTTTGTCCCTATCATTACACCCACTGGAGTCATCTTCCCTTCCAAAGACCATATCAAAAGGGTCCTTTGGTAGGTAACCAAAACATGTCTCAAATGGTGAACGTTGTGTAGATGAGTGCACTACTCTATTGTAGGAATGCTACACATATGGTAGATGCTCATCCCACAAATTAGGATGTTTCCCACAATAGCCTCGTAACAAGTGTACCACAATGCAGTTGACAACCTCTGTTTGTTCGTCAGTTTGTGGATGAAATGTTGTGCTTCTTTTTGACTTGGTGTCCATCATCTTCCACAAGCTAGTACAAAACTCTCCAAGAAAGTGAGAGTCCCGATATGACACAATTGATGTGGGTAGCCCAAAATTGACCCAAACATGCTGAAAGAAAAGATAAGAAGTCTGCTCTGTAGTGATCTTCTTTTTACAAAGAATTAAAATACACATCTTACTAAAAATGTCAATGACGACATACAAATAGTCATGACTCTTTTTAGACAAAGGAAAACCTCCCACAAAGTCCATTGACACACTTTCCCATGAATGACTTGGAATAGGGAGTGGTGTGTAGAGCTCAAGTTTTCGATTAGAGGGCTTTGAAACAAAACAAATAACACAACCCTTTACACAGCAAGTCACAATGTTCTTCATATGAGGCCAAAAAAAAAATCTTTGTACATGACATAAAGTCTTTTCAACACCAAAGTGTCTAGACACAAGAGAGGTGTGGATCTATTTAATTACATGTACTCTTTCCCCTGTGGGAATACACAATTTTCCAAGGTGATACAATATTTTCCCCTACAAGTGATAGTTGTCCACCTGTGAAGCATGGGTTAGTTTTTCATAAATTTCCTTAAAGTCATCATCGTTAGCATATTGTTCAGCATAACTCTCAAAAGACAACGAAGCATTGTGCAAAATAATAGAAGCAGAAATAGAAGGGCGAGATAGCATATCGACCACTTTATTGCTAGTTCCCTTCTTATATTTTATTACCAGATGAAACTGTTGAAGAAAACCCATCCACCTGAAATGACGAGATTGCTGCAACTTGGTTTGTGACTGAAGGTACTGCAAGGGCTGATGATCTGTATGGATGATGGTCTCCTTGCCAATCAAGTAGTGTTTCCACTTTTTCACACTCTGCACCAAGGCATAAAGCACCTTGTCATAAGTGGGATAGCTTATCACAGCCTGAGAAAACTTCTCAGAATGGTAACATATCGGCTTCTTTTGTTGCATCAGTACAGCTTCCATGGCATAACCATTGGCA
Organism: Pinus taeda; assembly: GCA_000404065.3. Lineage (NCBI taxonomy): Eukaryota > Viridiplantae > Streptophyta > Pinopsida > Pinales > Pinaceae > Pinus > Pinus taeda. The sequence goes on along the minus strand of APFE030613481.1, from coordinate 270,021 downwards.
TAGGTTTCAATCTAGAATGGCTGTTGGAGATTTGGTAAGGCTAAGACTGGCATGGTTCTTATCTTTTCCTTCAATGTTTCAAATGACTTCTGATGTCTTCCTCCCCATTGGAAGACCTATTTCACACTAGTTAATGTGTGCAAAGGTGCTGCAATAATAGAGAAATTGGCAATAAATATCCTCCAATACTGGACTGCACCTAAAAAGCTGTGGACCTCAGTTACACTAGTAGGCTTAGGCAAATTTATAATTTCTTCAACTTTAGAAGGATCAATATTTAACTGACCATGACCAACAATATGACCTAGGTAACCTAAATAGGTTTTCTCAAACTCACACTTTGACAAATTTACGTAGAGTTTTTCTTTTCTCAATACATCAAGAACTTTCTTCACATGACACACATGTTCATTCAAACTTTTACTAAAGACAAGTATATCATCTAAATATACAAGAACAAATTCATTAATGAAAGGCTGAAAGAGATCATTCATGACCCTCATAAAAGTGGCTAGAGCATTGCAAAGTCCGAATGGCACCACTATCCATTCGAACAACCCTTGTTTGGCCTTGAAGGTGGTTTTTCACACATCTTGCTCTGCAATTCGGACCTAGTGATAACCACTATGCAAATCCAATTTTGTGAAATAAATAACATTCTTTAACTGATCTAATAAATCATCTATGCATAGAAGAGGGTAACGATTTTTCACCATGATTTTGTTTAGTGCATGGTAATCCACACACATCCTCCATATGTCATCTTTCTTTGGCACTATGACAATCGGTGAACCACATAGAGAAGTGCTCAGCCTGATGACCCCTTGGTCCAACAATTCTTGGACCTGCTTTTTGATTTCCTCCATCTCAATGGTCGACATCTTGTACATGCCAATATTTGGTAAAGGAGCGTCATGTTGCAAATGGATCTCGTGTTGGATTTCCCTCTTCGGAGGCAATCCCTTTGGTTCTTGAAACATCTCATCATAATTAGAACTTAATTCACATAATTCTTGTTTATGTTCTTGATCACAACCCTAGAAATCGTCAGCTAATTCTACCTCTTTTTCCCTTACAACCATAATCATGCAACCCTTACTGGAATTTACCAACCTCTTCATTTGTCCTGCACTTACAAGGCTAGCATTGATTTTAGTTTGATGAACCCTTACAATATATTCTATCCCATATTTTGTGATTTGGTATTTGCTTTCATGACAGAAAAAGACAGCCTTTCTATCATATAGATACAGACTCCCTAACACCATGCCACAAATATCCAATGGGATCACATCTAGTTCTACTTCGTCTCCTAGCTTAGAAGCGATTACAAATTTTACTTTACACTGCTTGGTTACATTCAGTTTTTCTTTATCATGTATCCATCCAAGAGGCTAAGGTTTCGGATGTGGTTTTGTTTCTAAGCCGAGCTTCTTTACCAAGGATTTTGCAATTAAGTTTGCTTGGGATCTGGTGTCAAACAAAGTTTCTGCTTTAGTATGATTTATGAAAAATGTAATATGAAATAGTTCAATTCTCTTTCGATCATTAGGAAGGGACTCATTTACAGAACTAGTTCCTTCATGTGATTCAAAATTAACATGAAGTGTAAGAGTGCCTTTTGTTCCTACTGTTGTGATCAACACTTCATCTCCTGAATCATATCTAAGGTCTCGCAGCGCAGTCATCACTGTCTTATGCTTGCCTATTCCTCCATACTTCTTTGATCTCTTTTTAGTTTGTTGTTTCCAACAGTGATCATCATCGTGACCTTCCTTTGTGTAGTGATTGCAATACGACCTTTCTACTTCTTTGGCTACTACCATTTTCTTCTCCTTTCCTTTCCATTTCGCTTTAGATTTGCCATTGGTAGGTTTGGACGGTGGTTTTCTGGAACGATCATCTATTTCATTTTTGCCCCTGTTCTCAATATGAATTTCCTTTATGTTGGTTGAGTCAATAGTGGTTGGTTCAAATAACAATAATGAATGCCTAATGTAACTATGTAGCAATCCAATGTACTTAGTTACTACTTCAGGTGTATCAAGTGCAATACCCAAATTAAGTTCTTTCTCTCTAAAATCCTCTGTAAAACTATGAACATCCTGACCTTTGCCTTGCCTTAAATAGTGCCAGTTCATTAATTCTTTTTTCTTGTAACCCAAGGGATAAAATTGTTCCTTTAACATAGAAATAAAATCAGGCCATGAGGAAAAGAGGTTACCCACATTCTTACTTCTCTGCAATTTTCTCTCCCACCAAACAAGAGCGGTGTTGCTCAGCCATAGAGAGGCCAACCAAACCTTTGGCTCATCCTTTATGATCTACTAAATCCTGCAGTAGACCTCAATCTTCCTAATCCAATTATTAAGCTTCTCTACATTACTTTCACCATTAAGCATGAGAAAATCTAATTTAAAATCTAATTTAAAGAAAGGCTTCTTAGATGCATCCATGGTATTTCTATGATTATGGTGGTGAGAGGAAGAGGAACTTTCACTCATGGAAGGAGAAGGAGGGGGTTCTTCTCCACCATTTCCATGTGCTAAACCTTGTTCTTCTGGATTTCTCCCTTCTACTCTCTCCAGCCTTAAAACCAACTGCCCAACATTCTCTTCCATTAAATAGAAGGTCTTGCAGAAATTGTGCTCCTCTTCAAGACGAGCTTCTTCATCTGCCATGTTTCTCCTTCAATGTGTACGCCCCACTTCAGGATCGAAAGGCTCTAGTTCCCCTTCATCTCTTCGGAGCCTGTTTCTTGTTAGCATACAAACATGCAATTTACATCTAAAAAGAACTACTCTGTTACCACTTGATCGAGGGATATTTTGCTTATATATGCATTAAAAGAATAACATGTATAAATTGCAGCTTAACATAGAAATTTAATGTGCACATGAGAGAAGAAGAAGAAACACATAAGGAATGAAAAGGAGACAACAAGACTTGATAACGGAGTTCTTCCAACTTGGACTACATGTCCGAGCCCTGCTCAATCAATGGGGAGGCCTTCATTCATTAAATGGCATGAAAAGAAGAGGATACAATCATCAGTTACATAAAAGGAGGCTTATACCTCCATTCTGCAAAATGGATGAGAAATGGAGAGCTTAGATGGAGAAACAGATAGCACCATTACATTCGTGGCATCGAGAAGGGCAGAAACCATATAAAATTTATCCATTTTAGACAAAATGAACTTTCACCCCTCTTGTAAGCTCTGCCTTGAACTACGTGCCAAAAATCCTCTCCCCTGCACTTTCTGTGTGCATTGGGCTTTATATCATTGCTTTTGGTTATAGGCACACTTAAATCAGAGGTCAGATTGATTATAATAGAAGTTGTTGAATGGAATGATCGATGGGCGCAACAAAACCTTTAAAATAACTCTTTTTCGTTCCAAGTGATAATACATAGAAATATAAGAAAATCTGACCAAAGCCTTTTAATCAGACTTCAAATATATGAAATTGGGCTTATAAACCTATCAGGTCCTACCCTTTATCACAAATTGCTATCGCGCTATTTAATTGCCTTGTCGAGGGGATTGTTGATCGTCGATTGCTTATATCACTGACATCGATGTATCACTATTGGCCTTGTCGCATATAATAATCGCTATGGCCCGGGGTTCTTCTGATCTGTTATTGATCCAAGACAATTAATAAGGTATTACAGACTCATGTGCATGGATGTGCCTATGTTGTTTTATGCAATGGATCACTAAGATTGCGAAATACACAGGAAATGAAGTAGTTAAAGAAAACATAACAGACAAACATATAAACACAACAAGTTTATTAAGGAGTTCACCCAATACTCCTGGGCTACGTCTCCTGGTCTAGCCTTTAGTGCTGGCCTCTCTATTATGTTTTCAAGCAGAGTTTTTACAATAGTGAACTCAATTTGAGTCTCACACTACAGATATAAATCAGCAAGACTGTACTTGGATTCCCCAAGTCTCTGGAGTACATAGACTCTCCTCATTGAACTCGTGACCTTTATTGGTCACACTAGTATGAGCCCAATCTAAGACTCATACATGATAGGCATTATAGAGGAGTGTGCTTGAACCTCTCAAGCCTTCTCTGGAGTGCACAGACTCTCTGACTCTCTCTATCTTTGTCTTAATCCTGGCTCGATGCTACCTTTGCTTCTATAGGTCAACTCAGCTTCTTCTCTCTACTTTTGTCTTACTACCTACTGCTCTCTTCACTTCTACTTGCTCCCCTCTCTCTGTCAGTTTGTGGCCTTTAAGCCAAACTTATTCCTGACTGTTCGTTTTCGCTTCTCGACTTTCCGGTTCTCTTGCCTATGTCCATTTGAATCCCTCTATCCTTCATAATCAGTCACTGTATAATGCCTCTCAAGGAGGTGGCCACCTATTTCATAATAGACGAGTGTCAGTTCTCTTGGACATATTTGAAATTACTGTTTTTCTGTTAACTCAAAGAATGTCTACAAAACACAACCTTCTACCAATGCATCATCCATAGCGGACTTCAAATCCTATGTGACCCTACTTCATAATCTTATCAAATCTGGTCATCCATTAGAATGTCTCCGTCGTTGATCTGGGGGCCCCAGATCTGATGGTCATCGTTCATATCGGGTGGCTAAGTAACATGATGTTTACCTGTCTAATGTGAGCAATTCTCTCTCTCTTGCCCGAGACGTGTGGCACTCATTGTATGGCATCGGGCAGAACTCGGTTGAAACCACTCTCAAAGCCCCTTCGATATCTTGTCGGTTTTGTGGAATCTCGCTCCGATGGAACCAAAACAAAACTTTCTGCATTTTATAATTATTTTGGGTCTGGGTGCTCAAGGCTTCTCTTCAATGAGAGGTTTTCCCTGCGATATGCGATTAGAGACTTGTCCCTAATTGCATATCAGAAAATACCTCTGCTTCTTAAATTTGTCCTTGCATTTGTTGGTTGGTGTCAGCACGTGTTACCATGGTCCACCGCTCTACCCGCTAGATCAATAGCCCTCATTGATCCGCGCTGATTGCCATTGCAACTATCTGTGGATTCCTTCCGATAGCTTGATCTTTATAAGACTTTTAATCTTGCGTGATTTTTTAAAGAGTCCTTGAAAACTTAGAGAGTGTTCTAGGATCCATTTTGGATCACGCCTTCCACTGAAAAAGCTTTTGGACCACCAAAAGTTGGCTTTTAAGCATTAATAAAGTGAGGATATAGATTCCTCACTTCCCCAATTTCTATCCATCTTGCACTACTTGGTTTTTAACCTTTGAGTCCAATCCTGAGGTACTCAACATACCCTCTACGCGTAGTTCTCACCTTCTTGTCCAGAACTATGTCTTCCTACAATTCATTGAGATATTCAGGCAACAGATCATTAATAGGAGGCAATTGACTCTGCTCTTCGGGATCGTCAATCAATGAAGGTTCAAACAGTCTCAAGCTTTCTTCATTAACTATTGAATAGATGTGCATGTAAGTTGGCAAATCAAGGCGAAAAACATTCTCACCGATTTTCTCAAGTATCTTGAAAGGTCCATACCTTATTGGTTTTAGCTTCTTACCTTCACCTTGCATTCTGTCTTTGTTGATATACAACCAGACATGATCACCAACTTGGAAACTATGCTCAATCTAATGCCTATCATGCCTTGCCTTGTACTTGGCTTGGCTCTTTTCCAGCTGCTCCTGCACTGCCTCATGAATCTCTTGGATTTGTTCAATGAACTTGGTTTCCTTGTCCACATCACTGTGTCCATCAATTGTTATGTCTTTACCAAAGAAAAAATCCAAGGGAGACATTGGTATGAAACCAAAAAAGGTCTCAAAAGGAGATCTATGTGTAGAAGAATGTTTAGCCTCGTTGTAAGCATGTTGCACATAACACAAATATTCATCCCAAAGCTTGGGATACTTGCTGCAATAGCCTTTGAGCAACTGGATCACTATCCAGTTGACCACCTCTATTTGGCCATCTACTTTTGGATGAAAGGTTGTGCTCTTCTTTAGTCTGGTGTCCATCAATTCCCACAGACTTGACCAAAATTTCCCAACAAACCAGGGATCTTGATCAGATACAATAGAAGTGGGTAATCTAAAATGAACCCATACATGCTGAAAGAACAACATTGTTGTTTGTTCAACTGTAATCTATTTGTTACAGGGTATTAAAATACACATTTTGCTGAACCTATCCACAATAACATATAAATAGTCATGACATTTTCTAGATTTAGGTAGTCCCCCAACAAAGTCCATGTAAACACTTTCCCAAGGATGAGAAGGAACTAGTAGTGGAGTGTACAAGCCTAGTTTTCTATTGTTGGGCTTGCTTTTAGCACATATGGTACACCCTCTTATATATATAGAAACTGTTTCATTCATTTTTGGCCAATAACAAAATCTTTGCAGCTGTGCAACTGTTTTACTTACACCAAAGTGACCTGATACTAGAGAAGTGTGTGCTTCTCGAATTATCTTTACTCTTTCAGTTTTAGGAATGCATAACTTTCCAAAATGATACAAGAGTTAGTCCTTAACATGATAATCCAATTCTTCTACTTATTTTCCATGACTTAAAGTTGCATATACATCTTTAAAATATATATCTTGAGCATACTGTTCAATGTAGCTTTCATGTAATACTAAATTATGCTTAAGTATAGTGGATGCATTTATGATTGCTCTAAACAACAAATATGCAACTTTATTGTGTATGCCCTTTTTATATCTGATGACAAGATGAAACTGTTGTATAAAACCCATCCACCTATAGTGTCTTGATT
>APFE030613481.1:229833-262434 GCA_000404065.3 Pinus taeda | reverse complement strand
TCAATAAAAGGCCTGAGTACATCATTCATTACTCTCATGAAAGTGGTAGGAGCATTAGTTAAGCCAAAAGGCATAACTGGCCATTCATATAGCCCTTGCTTTGTTTTGAAAGCAGTCTTCCATGCATCTTGTTCTACAACTCTGACCTTATGGTAGCCACTACGCAAGTCCAACTTGGAAAAGTAAACAACTTCTTTCAATTGATCTAATAGATCATCTATGCGAGGAAGGAGATAATGATTTTTTATTGTTATCTTATTTAGTGCTTGGTAATCAATGCACATTCTCCATGAGCCATCTTTCTTTCTCACCAAGACAATTGGAGACCCACATGGTGATGTGATAGGTATTATGAACCCTTTCTCGAGCCACTCCTGTACCTACTTCTTGATTTCTACATTCTCTAAAGTGGACAACTTGTACATTCTGATGTTAGGTAATGGAGCATCTTGCTGCAAATTAATATCATGTACTATTTCCTTTTTGGGTGGCAGCCCTTTAGGTTCTTGAAATAGTATATCATATTCTGAAACAAATTTTTCTAAATCAACATGTTGTTTAGCATTACAACCTTCAAATACATTGGTTTTATTAGGTTTATTTTCCTTTACGACCATCAACAAAAATTGTTTGCATGAATTTGCAATTCTTTTCATCTGCCCTGAGCTTAAGAGAGTATAATTATTCTTGAGTTTATGAGCTCTTACAATATATTTGATTCCATATTTAATGAGTTGATAATTGTTTTTAGCTCTATAGAAAATGGCTTTTCTATCATACAAGTGAGGACTTCCTAAAACAATTCCACATATATCCAAGGGAACAATGTCTAACTCAATCTCATCTACAAATGATGACCCAAAAGAAAACCTAAGTTTACATTGTCTAGTCACTTGTAGCTTTGCTTTATCACACACCCAACCCAATAGATATGGCTTCATGTGAGGTGTGGTTAGTAATCCTAGCTTCTTTACAATTGTTTCAGAAATTAAGTTTACTTGTGAGCCACTATCAAACAAAGTATCAATCTTTTGATGCTTGGAAATAACTCTAATATGAAAAAGCACATGTCTTTTCCTCTTATTTTCTTCATTATTAGTAGATTATGCAGAATTACTACTAGATGCTTCAGAATTTTTACCTTTTATACATGTGTCTATGATCGTTGTTTCATCCATTGAGTCTAACCTCAAATCCTTCTGAATAGTTGCAGAAATCTTCTTCTTTTTCCATCGTACTTCTTGGGCCTTAGTTGCAAATGTAGAATCCAACAGTGTTCATCATCATGCCCATCCTTCTTGCAATAAGTGCATGAAGGTTTGATCTTTTTTATAGCATTTGTCTTCGTCCCTTTCCATTTATTCTTTGTCTTTTCCTTGTTCTTTCTTGCAGTGGGTTTTGATGATTCCCCAACTTTTGGGTTGACATTCTTGCCTCTAGCTTGTAGATGTGTAGCCTGAATAAATACCTCATCTATGCTAGTAGGATTAAACATGAGAATGGCATGCTTTAAATAGCTGTGTAGACCACCTATATAATTTAGCATAGTTTTAGGTGAGTCTAAAGAAATTCCTAGAATCAAAGCTCTTTTTCTAAATTCTTGGGTGTAGCTTTGTACACTTTTCCCTTTTAATTGGTGAAGAGTTTTCCAACTCATCATAGCTTGCTACATATAATCTAGTGGATAAAATTGTTTTTTAATGGCAGAAACAAATTCATTCTAGGTAGAAAGAATTTTACTGTGATTCTTCAAATCATCTTGTGTTCTTCCTTCCCACGATACTACGACAGTGACTCCAAAGCGTAGGCTACCCAGCTGAATCTTTCTCCTTTTTGAATCAATGTTCTGCACTCTGCAATATACATCAATCTATCTAATCCAATTATCTAGATTTTTTGCATTCAATTCTCCTTCATAAACTCGCAAATCAACCTTCACGTCTAATTTAATCAAAGAAGGTCTCTTATTTTTATTTTTAGGGCTTTCTTTATGTGAAGAAGATGATGATGAAGGTGATGATGGGGGAGATGGTGGAGATGGATTCTCTTATTTTCCTTTGCCTTCTAGGTGGGCAACTAGAAGAGGTTCTTCTACTCCTTTATCTTGTTTGGAGGTTGATGACTCTTCACCTCTACCTCTCTTAAATTCTATATACATTTCTTCTACCATGGCTCTCATGGTCATGAAACTGTCCATGAACTGGGAGTCTGATTCCAAGGGAATTTCCTCTGCCATTTTCCTCCTAGGATAGACTCTTCCAATTTCTGGGTTAGCTTCAACCAACTCTCCTTCTCCTAATTTAAGCTTTGTCCTAGTTAGCATTCAACAAAAAAATATTCTAACACAAGCTTGTATAACCTTAGCAATCTAGAGCTCTGATACCACTTGATTTGATATTGATCCAAGACAATTAATAAGGTATTACAGACTCATGTGCATGGATGTGCCTATGATATTTTATGCAACGAAACGATAAGATTGCAAAATTGACAGGCAATGAAGGAGTTAAAGAAAACATAATAATCAAACATATAAACACAACAAGTTTAATAAGGAGTTCACCCAATCCTCTTGGGCTACGTCTCTCGGTCTAGCCTTCAGTAGTGGCCTCTCTATTATGTTTTCAAGCAGAGTTTTTACAACAGTGAGCTCAATTTGAGTCTCACACAATAGATATAAATTAGCAAGATTGTACTTGGATTCCCCAAGTCTCTAGAGTACACAGACTCTCCTCACTGAACTCGTGACCTCTATTGGTCACAGTAGTATGAGCCCAATTTGAGACTCATACATGATAGGCATTATAGAGGAGTGCAGTTGAACCTCTCAAGCTTCCTCTGGAGTGCACAGACTCTCTAACTCTCTCTGATTCTTTCTTAACCCTGGTTTGATGTTGCCTTTGCTTTTGTAGGTCATCTCGGCTTCTTCTCTCTACTTTTGGCTTACTTCCTAGTGCTCTCTTCGCTTCTGCTTTCTCCCCTCTCTCTGTCAGTTTGTGGCTTTTAAGCCAATCTACATCGTGACTATTCATTTCCACTTCTTGGCCTTCCATTTCCCCTACCTCTGTCTATTTGAATCCATCTATCCTGCGTAATCAGTCACTGTATAATGCCTCTTAGGTAAGTGGCCACCTATTTCATAATGGATGAGTGTCAGTTCTCTTAGACATATTTGAAACAACTGTTTTTTCAATTAACTCCAAGAATGCTTGTGAAACATGACCTTCTGCCAATGGATCGTCGATATCGAACATCAAATCCTATGTGGCCCCACTTCATAACCTTGTCAAATCCGGTCATCCATCAGAACGCGTCTCCACCATTGATTTGGGGGCCCCAGATCCGACGATCATCATTCATATCCAGCAGCTAAGTAACATGATGTTTACCCATCCGATGTGAGTGGTTCTCTCTCTCTTTCCCAAGATGCGTGGCACTCGCTGTATCGCATAGGGCAGAACTTGGTTGAAACCACTTACCACTCGAAGACCCTCCAATATCCTGCTGGTTTTGTGGAATCCCGCTCCAATGGAACTGAAACAAATTTTTTGATTTTATAATTATTTGGGGTTTGGGTGCTCGGGGCTTCTCTTCACTGAGAGGTTTGCCTTGAGATACGCGATTAGCGACTTGTGACTTGTCGCTAATCGCATATCAGAAATTACCTCTGCTACTTAAATTTGTCCCTGCATTTGCTGGTTGGTGTTAGTGCGCGTTACCATGGTCCTCCGCTTTGTGTGCTAGATTGACGACCCTCATTGATCCATGCTGTTTTCCATTGCAACTGTCTGAGGATTCCTTTCGATAGCTTGATCTTTATAAGACTTTTAATCTTTGGCATGATTTTTTAGAGAGTTCATGAAAACTTAGAGAGTGTTCTAGGATCCATTTTGGATCATCTTCACTGATTGCTGATGCCGATCCCCTATTTTGATCGCTCCTCCGATCACTGATGTCGATCCGTTGATTTGATCGCTCCTCCAATTACTGATCAAAATTACTAATCACATGTCTAAAGTCCTGATATCAGCCATTGCTTGCCCCCGATTGCGATTAATCGGAGATTGCTAATCAGGGGTTCCGCAGGCCTTGCCTTAAGCCTACCTTTTTACTTCTCCAATTGTGATTTTCCTTTTAAAGGCTTTAAGTCCATTTTTAGAGAAAATGCCTCATTTTCCAAAGGAACAAAGGTAGAGTATTTTGGCGATAACTTCATCATCCAGACTCAGATTGCAAGTTCGTTCACACCATTGGAATCAGGGCAACGAGCACTTCGATCTAATGTCAAGATACTTTTTTTTCTGCCACTTTGAATTTTAAGCTTTTCCATTCCATTATGTCTGAAAATCCACCTGGACCATTGTGTTTAAAATTAGGGGCTATAACCCAAGGTAACATTCCCACTTATATTTATTAGCCTAACAATATTTGAGATTTTCTTACGAAAACCATCAAAACTTCTCCATCAACATATTTTTCACCATTGTACTAAGGAGAAGCTATACTCTCTGGTTATTATTATTATTATTATTTTATCTTAATGTCTTTTCTTACTCAAAAACTAGATACAATAGTTCATTTTATTGAATGATGAAGTAATATTCAATTTTATTTGATTATATTCTAGATACCATTGTTTCTTTTGAAAAACTTGAATGTTCTTTCGACACAATTGATCATGACATAAAAATTCAGTAATGAATAGAAACCCTTGAAAGACAAGATCACAATCATCTCACTCACCATTAAGTTGTCTTATGTGCACTCAATATTTTGTCTCATGAAGAATGAGAGGTAAGTCACATGAATTTTATCATTTGGTTAGAATCATGGGAAGGAAGAAAATATTTAAAAGTATACAAAGGAAACTTCGACATTATCACTTTGATTTTGAGATTGAAGTTACAAGTTTGCCTAGGAATTCCTCTCCCAGAAGAAAATAATGATTTATTTTGATGGTTCAAGCATAACCTCTGCATCTCAGGCTTTTACTTCAACCATAGTTGGAAGCATGTGCAATCATTTCAATCGTATCCAATCCATGACAAATCCAACAAAGGTAATTAAAAAATATGGTTTATTCCAACTTGAGGAATATTTTAATGCAACTCCTTGGCGTGTATCTTCTCATTTGAATTTAAATCCAACAACTTTCCCTCTTCCAAAATTCAAAAATATTTTTCCTAAATTCTATGGCAATGGAACAATTTCTATTAATGAACATTTATTTTCTTTCAAAAATGCATGTCACAATATAGGGGGAAATGATAATGATACATGTATGAGATTATTTGTCAATTATTTCGAAGGGGAAGATTTTCTTGGATTCTTTGAGTTGCTACCTAATTTTTTCTTAACTTTGGTTGAATTATACTATTGGGTTAACGACCCACTTATGGAAAACATCAAAGCCCAGAAAAATTGTTAAGAAATTATAGTATCTTAGTTTATAATAAAGTTGAAACAATCAAATATTTTAATTGATGCTTCACTAAATTGTATAATTGAATCCCTTAGGTCAATAGGCCTCAAAATCAAGTTTCTTTAATGCATTATTATAATGTATTACCTTCTTCTTCTCAACATATATTAGAATAAAAGGACACTGATAGTTTGGGATCAACTCTTCGAACATGGTTAGGAGACGAGGAACAACTCACAATAATAGGTCTTCCCATTGAAGATCTAAATAAGCATACTAATATAGAAATAGTTTTGTAGGTTGTATAGGATATGAGAAAAATAATGATTTCCTTTTAGAGAAAATGTTTTGTCATTAGCTGCAAAGAATTCAACACAAGCCACTTTGAGAAATCAATCTAAAAAGTCTCATGATAATAAGGGTGTCATGAGACTAAGGTAGTTTGGCACAAATATTATTTTTTCATAAGGAATTAATCCTTTTGAATGGGTCAGGATGACTGATTTGAACCACTAGGATGGGAGGATTAGTCTCCTTATAATCTAGACCAGGAAGTGAGTTAATATTTGGGAGAGAAGGATATTGGTAGCATGGCTAGGGATATTTAACAATGAACATGGAGGTGCGGCTTTAGGTGTGGTGTTCTAGGTTCTCAAAAATTGGCCTATCTTATTAATGCCCCATTTAATATCCTTTCCCTCATTGTTAATTGATTTCCTAACAATGGTAAGAACGAGATTGGGTTGCACGAGAACTAAAGAAATTGTAAGGGTAGTATGATGAGCCTAAGAAGTGTCAAATATAAGTAAGGAGTTTGTGCAAAGGGTGGGGAAGGGATAGGGGTACCCAAGTACCAAACTATAATTCCCAAAGTAAGGTTAGGAAAATTTAATGTGGCCATAAGTATAGTACTTATTATTACAAGTGGGAATAGGGAGTGTATTTGGACAAAAGGATAATGTTGAGATGAGATTCCCCTACTACCAAGTGTTGAATAGGTGGATGTAACTTTGTAAGAAAATAGTAGAAAAAGAAAGATCTTGGGCCGTTGAGAAGCTTAGGAGGTAGAAACCACCCAAAATTGAGATGATCTTGGTGTATCGAAGATAGGTGGTTGACCATAGAATGCACCAAGAAAATTTGAACCTTTATAGAACCATAGGTTGATGTCTAGAAACTAATCAATGCCATGATTACCAACCATGGATGAAATTACCTTGTCAATATTGACCTAAGACTTGGGATAAAAAAAAATGAGTTGGTCAATGGTTATAATTTCCCTATTGTGAGGGATGCTCATGGAGAGATAGATAAAGGAGAAAACTTCCATTATGGAACACACGAGGCTACATACCAAGAGAAGGTTATAGTCTAAGGAGAATCAATAACATTAACATAAAGTAGGACTTGCTTTCTTGCAACCTATATGGAATTGTTACGTTACAACCCTTTAGGTTAGGAAGGTTGTCCATCATTAGGAACATAGGGTTATCATAGATGGGATTAGATCAAATGAGCCTAACTTCCACTATTGGGTGGACATTGCATATTTGGATGTTCCTTCATAAAAAATGTGGCTTTGAATGATAACATTCTTAATTGAAACTCGTATTTGGAAGGCTACAAAAGGAGGTAAGTGACAAGATTCAACTTTATCAACATCAAATATAGTCAGATGATCATTTGATGAATCAATAGTGCCCAAATCATATTGTAGATCCTTCGTTTGTGTTGGTCATGTTTGGAGCAATTTAAAGGATGATATATCCATAAGGGACTGGAATAATTCATTTACTATACTATAATTATGGGTAGTCCATCTATGGGAATAGAGTGCATTATGCCATAATCAAATATTAGGGACCCTAGGTAGTGACTCAACCCAGGTCAATGGATTTTTAAGGATTCATCAATGTAAAAATTAATCTCTAAAGATTTTATTAGTTGAGTCTTAGTTGGTGGAACAAATTTATATAATCGTGTGCTAAGGTTCACATTATTGGAACTTATGTAAAGGATTTCATACATCCCATTCCTAGTTCAATTAGGAATAGGGGGTGATGTAGAAGGAGTGGCTTCATTGGATTCCATGTGACCTTGTGTAATGAAAGGATTCCTTAACATACCAAACTATGAAGACAAGGGTGTTGGGGGTGGCTAATTAGCATGACTAACATTATCTTCCACTTCCCACACACAACAAATTTTGAGGATGATGCACTCATGATTGTAATGCCCATAAACACTAAAACAAGTGTAAGATTTATTTGTTAATATATTCTTTCCCTACTTATGTTGTAGACCTTTTGTTGGGTAATTTAATTGTTGGTTACATTACTCACATTAAATTATCAATCCAGGGTTTGTATTCTTGTGAAGTATACTTTCATTATATATGCCACGTTCTTTAACTTTCAATTGAAAAGAAAATGAAATGATTCTAAGAATAAAATGAAACCTATGTATGAAGAGATATAAATAAGCACACATACATGTTCTTTCTCAAAGACTATATCCAATAAAGCATGAGATTTAGAACTCAAAAGTAAAGTAATTTAGAACAAATCTATTCCAATTGTATATTATAAAATATTTGAAATTATATTCTATTGAACATAAAATTAAAACGTACTCTATTGAGGTTTTGAAATGAATCTAGTCTATCGAAATTTGAAAATAAATCTGATGTATTGAACTTTGAAATTAAATCTAATCTATTGAAGTTGGAAGTAAACTTAATCTACTGAACTTTGAAAGGAAACCTAATCTATTAGACTTTTAAAGTAAATATATTCTATACTAGGAAAGCAATAAAACCTCAATCTAAAGAGAGAAATAAATGATTTAAATTAAAGTGCAGAAAGGCTATTGAGATTACTGATGTATGCATACTAAATTATATCTAATCATAACTATCAACTATATATAAAATTTAGACTAAGTGAATTAAAGAGTAGTGAACTATTTGTTTTCAGTTGTCTTTATTTTTCTCAAGTGCTTGACTCGTGGAAGATAAAGGGAAAAAAATGAATAAAAGGAAAGATAAAACCTAGATCATGAAAATAGAGCATTTAAATTTGAACAAGACAAAACATTAATCTAAGTACATGAAAAATATAGAAGAAATAAACAAAATGAAAGGAACTATACTATTGATCACACACTTCTATAGTAGGTGCCCCTGTGATGTACAAGGTGATGGAAAATTATCACAAAAGTAACTTCACCAACAGAGATTACAACAACACCATAAAAAAGACTTATTTTATATGAAGTGCATAAAACAAAGTTCTCGCCACAACAATAAGCCTCAAAAAGTATTAAATTTTGAATTATTCTTCACTTCCATATGAAGAATTTATATAGAATTTCAAAATAAACAACTTTGAGAGTTTGGTGTCTAATAAATAGAACTCACTTTGACATATCAATTTCTTAACTAGAATATGAATCTTCCTTCTCATGATTCACTCTTTAAGGAGTAGATCATGAGAAGGCACACCATCAACTTCAATTTTATCTTTTAATCTCGCTCGCTTGATGATAACCCTTGCTCACTTGATTATAGAGTTGATTCACTTAATATTATATATGTTACAGGTGTGGTAAGACTACTTTGATCGTAGGTTTGACTTAACAAATATGTTGAACCTATGAAGTTTCATCTATGGATTATAGGTGGATCTCAATCTTGTAAACATTTGGTAGCTTCCCATATGCTTCAGTTGATTATTAACACATGCGAACATATAGAACCTTTGATTCCACTGTAGAATGTTATAATAGCTGCAAAATATACACAATTTGATAATATTGTCTAATAAAACCAATTTCACAAAGTAAAACATATAGAATTTAGCTGATGATGGATGTTTACCTTAATGTATTTTCATGGCCAAAATGACTCTTAATTCATAGAGGAGATGAAATGAGATGGGAATATGTGATAAAATAAGTCAAAAAGGAAAGGTAAAACTATCAAAAAGAAGGAAAATTTGGTGGATCAACACTTTTGTTTTGGTTTTTGATGTTTTTGTTGCCCCAAATGTTGACATTGTGTTACTGGCATTGACCTCCTAGGTTCCCTTAATTTTTGTCATTTTGTTTTCCTTTCCCCTTATTCATCTTCTTATGATTCAAATTAGGTGGATTGACAACATTTTGTTGTACATAAAACTACCCTTGGGGGGAGGGTCTAGGACAACAAATGGGAGCCTACAATGTTGTGACTGGAGCATTAGGATATGGGAAAGGAAATCGGTAATAAGGGTTTGACATTGCACTTGGATAGGTGGGACTACAACAAGCTTACCTAGGAACAAGCTGATGTGAATATAAGGGTGTGTAATAAGTGATAATTCCTAATTGTGAAGTGATGTGAGAAGTATCTAAGGTGTTTTAACCCATATATAACTCACCCACATTACATATTGCAAAGTATTTAAAAGTTTAATATCCATGTGCTTTTCTATAGCTAAAGTAGCTGGGGTACCATTAGTGGAAGTAATATAAATATTTGACGTATTTTGTTGTTATGGATTATGTCACTATATGGAATTATTTATTTCACATGAGCATCATATAGCATTCATTATCATCATCCATGTATATTATCTCAGTGCTTTTTAAAGTTTGGAACATATTTCTAAAATTGGTGGGTCATAGTATAAAGTTGGTCTACATATGTATTGTTGTTAGGGTACACATGAAAGGCTAGAAAAGGTTGGTGAATATTTTAAATAACACATGGAAAGTGATGTGTTGAACTTACATTTGGTTACTTGGGATAATGATGTCTTGTTTAATGTAGGGTAAGGTGATGAATATGATGAATAACACTAATAACATATAAATTTATGGCTATATGGTATACCATAGGTGTGTATCTTGTGATAAAATTTGATAGTAGCTAATATGGTGGAAATCATATATATGCAATATATTTAAGTTTGGTCACTGGGCGCTGGGGTATATGCTCTCACATAGTGTGAACGCTTCATAACATTATAACTATGATACCATATTAGTTTACATTCACATAAGGGATAACATTGAAGTATTTTAGGTATAATATAGAAGTTTTATATCGTAATAAGTTTGGTTGTAATAGTTGAAAATGGTATCTACCACATGAAGCCATGCATTATGTTTTGTTTGGTGGCACAATGATGACACTAGTTTTAGCTCATTATTTATTCTTGGAATTAATTAGGGTTATTATGATTGAATTATTTGTCATTTGAATGGTTAATATTGAATATTTGCTTTGTCTATAAGGTTACACGTTGAATAAAATCCCTAGTTACTGCACAATGAACTGGTAGAGAAGATTTAAGC
The DNA here is from genome assembly GCA_000404065.3 of Pinus taeda. Lineage (NCBI taxonomy): Eukaryota > Viridiplantae > Streptophyta > Pinopsida > Pinales > Pinaceae > Pinus > Pinus taeda. Next base: position 251,675 of record APFE030613481.1, on the reverse strand, counting down.
TTGAGACGAAGACTCTGTAACGAAATAAAGGCTTGGTTGCAAGGTGAGTACTTTATGTGGTTGATTTTAGCATTGATCTCGTATGGATTTTTTTACATGCTTTAGCTTGGCCTTGGTTTAACATGGTATTTTAATTTTGTTTTCCTTTCCCTTTCCCTCACTCTAAAATACAAGATTATTGTTATTTCAATTCTATTTACATTCCTTGGATTTAATTTTAAACATTCGACATAATCCCTGTTACTAATGCATTTTTTATCCTCTTTAAAAAAAATTGAATATAAGGTGAGAGAGCTATATTTTTAGTAAACAATGATTGCAATATTGTTAGAACATTTTGATTCAGTGCATTACGTCAACTCTTACTCACAATTTCCATTTTGTTTACCTCATATAATTAATTATTGGCTCTATTATATTGAAATCAGTTAACATTATTGAAATAATAATGAAGAGTTTGCGAATGGGTAAAATATTGAGAGTAAACTATATTTATACTTGCAATATCAAATCAATGAAAAACTGGAATAACAATTGGTAAAAGAATAAAAAAGTGGGGGGAGGGGGGTTTAAGATAGGCTAAAAAATATATAATTCCTTAAATCAAACTCAATATTAAAAATTGTGGGTTTTAAAGTAGAGTAAAGGATTAACGCGATGAATCTTTGAATGAAAATTTCTTATGTTTATAAAAAAGAAAACCCAGGGGAGGGAAACCATTACCCAAACGCGTCCACCTCAGATAGGAACCATGCCACCGAAGCTTTTTGAGTTGTCGTACAACACCTATCCTATGCATGAATCCACTTGTCCACAATAACCTATGATCTATTCAACCTCTTTAGGGAGCATTAGGCTTAGTTTATCCTCTTCTCTTAGAGGCTTCATGAACACAATGTGAATTTTTGTTCGGGCCTAGTTCTTATTCATTTTTCTCCTCATTACTTGTGCGATGCTACTACAATTTTGGTCACAGCCATAAACTTCCTTCGCGCTGCAGATAGTGGGTTATGGAGTAGTCCTTATGCTTGTTTGAGAGGTTTTTCAGTTTTTATCATCTGTTTTGTCTAGATTTTCTTCCATGTCTGTTGTATTGGGTTGGGTATTCATCTGCGTTTGTCCCTATGGAAAATTTAGCTCGACTCGGTTTTGGATATGGTCATTTATTTTGGGTGTGGAGCATGATTATTTAGAGGTCTTTGTTTCAGCCGGATGTCTACCCTAGGAATTTTGTACACCCCTTCACTCGGGGGGGTGTGGGAGGGCACTTGTCCCCCCCACGGGCGTTCGGGGGGGTCGATCCAATCTGGGGGGTCTGGGGGCTAGCAACCCTTAGTGGGGGTTTCGGGGGCAGTGCCCCCAAAGCTAAAAACAGATGTAAAATTGCCTTGTAAAAGTATAGTAATTTCTAGTCAATCTAGGCCATTCATTAGGCGGATGATCTGATGGTAGAACTTATGTTTATTTTAGGGTTTTTTGCCCTAGAAGGCAACCCCTCTCTTTGTATGAGGGCATTATATTGAGGTTGTGTAACAAAAGTGTATTCTCTGAGCGAGAAACAGAGAGATGAGACTGTGAGAGAAAGCATAGGATATTACAATGGATCTGTTGTAGCTTGTGTCTCTTCATTTTGCTGGATAATAGAAAGGAAAGACTGGTTGTTTGGGGTGGATGTAGCCCAAACTAGGTGAAACACATATATCTGTGTCTCTCTAGTTTTATGTGTTTTCTGTGTTTATATTTATGCAATATTCTATGTGTTCCATTCCTCTGTAATATATAATTTTTGAACAACTGGTATTAGAGCCCAAGGTCTATTTGACTGATAAACTCGCATGAAAGAAGGGTTCCTTGTTCAAGTGGGAGCAATGGCAGAAGATGGTAAGTTTAGGGTTGAGAAATTTAACGACCAAAACTTCTCGCTGTGGAAGATGAAAATGGAAGATTATCTGTATCAGAAAGATTTGTACCTACCATTGGACAGAAAAATAAATATGCTAAAAGGTATGATAGATGAAGAATGGAAAATTCTCGATAGAAAGGCACTCGGAACAGTACGGTTGTGCCTCGCAGTGTTGGTCGCCTTCAACATTTCGAAGGAAACAATGATAGAGGGTTTGATTAAGGCATTGGAGAAACTATATGAAAAACCCTCGGCCTCAAACAAGGTATTTCTTATAAAATGGTTATTTAATATGAAAATGTTGGAAGGTGGATCTGTTGCGGACCATTTAAATGATTTTAATACTATTACAAGTCAGTTATGTTCTGTAGGGGTAAAATTTGATGATGAAGGTAGAGCTCTGTTATTCTTGTGCTCGTTTCCAGAAAGTTGGAATGGTTTAGTAATGGCCATTAGTAACTCTGTTTATGGTTCTAGTACTTTAAAGTTTGATGATATTGTCGGTGCTATCCTTAGCGAGGAAATGCGATGGAAAAGCTCCAGTGAGACATCGGGTAATGCTTTAAGTGCAGAGTCTAGGGGAAGAAAAATGGAAAGAGGAAAGAGTTCAGGATATCACAGTAAATCAAGGCAAGGAAGATTCAAGTCCAGATCGAGGATAGTGTGCTGGAAATGCGGGAAGAAAGGATACCTAAAGAAAGACTCTAGATCTTGGAAGGAAAAAGAAGGAGATGCACAATAAGAAAGCAATCATGAAGAAAATGTGATAGGTGAGGTGTTACAAAATGCTTTGATTCTTTCTTTCGAAAATATTACCGATTCCTCGGTGGTAGATTCTGGGGCCTCATTCCATGCCACACCTGATAGGAAATATTTTCATGACTATGTTCAAGGAGATTTTGGACAAGTCCGTTTGGGTGATGATAAACCTTGTAAAATCGTTGGAATGGGTAAGGTTCTTGTAAAACAACAGAATGGAAACCAATGGCTACTAAAGGAGGTAAGGCATGCTCCAGATTTGAAAAAAAATCTGATTTCAACAGGGCAGTTAGGTGGTGAAGGTTGTTTGACAACTTTCACAGATAAAGCTTGGAAGGTCACCAAAGGAGCCCTAGTAATAGCAAAAGGTGAAAAGGTTGGTACATTGTATTTATGCAATGGTGTTTATAACTCTATTAATACTTTAACTTCCAAAGGAGCAAATGTAGCATTATGGCATCATAGGCTCAGACACATGAATGAGAAGGGGATGAAGATTCTTCACTCAAGGAATTTGTTGCTAGGTTTGAAGAATGTTGATTTGGACTTTTGTGAGAATTGCATTTTTGGAAAATAGAAGAGAGTCAGATTTCTCAGAGTTGGGAAAGAAAAGAAGAGTGAAAAATTAGAGCTTGTGCATACAGATGTACGGGGACCTGCTCAGGTATCATCTCTCAGTGGCTCTCATTATTATGTTACTTTTATTGATGATGCAACTAGAAAAACATGGATTTATTGTATTAAGAATAAATCTGATGTATTTGATACTTCCAAGAAATGGAAAGCTTTGGTTGAGATTAAGACAGGAAAGAAATTGAAGTGTCTCAGATCAGACAATGGAGGTGAATATTGTAGCAAAGAGTTTGACAGGTACTATTTAGAGCATGGAATTCGTAGAGAGAAGACAGTTCCAAGAACACCACTAGAAAATGGTGTGTCAGAAAGGATGAATAGAACAATCATGGAGCGTGCAAGGTGCATGAGATTGCATGCAGGACTGCCTTTACAGTTTTGGGCAGATGTTGTAGATACTGTTGTTTATGTAATAAATAGAGGGCCTTCAAGTTCCTTTGCTGGTAGTGTTCCAGAGGAGGCATGGATAGGTAAAAAGGTAAACTACTCTTTTTAAATCCTTTTGGTTGTGAGGCCTTTGTCCATATCAATAAAGAAAATAGAACAAAGCTTGAGGCAAAGTCAAAGAAATGTACCTTTATTGGGTATGGTGTTAATGATTTTGGTTATCGCTTATATGATTACGAAAATCACAAAATCATTAGGAGCAGAGATGTAATATTCAATGAAAAGGTCTTGTATAAGAATCAGTTGCAGGAAAAGAAATAAGAAAAAGAAAACAAGGAATACGCAGCTCTTGATGAAATCACTGAAAAAGTAAAGGTGGCTGAAAATAATAATAATCAACAACCACAACAACAACAACCACCACAACAGAAACAAGCACCCCAAACACCTGAAAGTGGTGTTAAGAGATCTACTAATATAAGTATACCCCCTAAATGATACTCTCCTTCATTATATTATTTATTGTTGACTGATTCTGGTGAACCCGAATGTTATGAAGAAGCAATACAGGTTGAAAGCAGGAAGAATTGGGAGCTAGCCATGGAAGAAGAGATGGACTCCTTAATGCATAACCAGATTGGTGGTTTTGGGGGCCAGCATTCCCCCGGATGGTGGTTCTGGGGGCCTACATTCCCTCGGCGGGGGCTAAACAGATGTAAAATTGCCTTGTAAAAGTATAGTAATTTCTAGTCAATCCGGGCCGTTCATTAGGCGGATGATCTGACAGTAGAAATTATGTTTAGTTTAGGTTTTTTTTTCCCTAGAAGGCAACCCATCTCTTTGTATGAGGGCATTGTATTGAGGCTGTGTAATAAAAGTGTATTCTCTGAGCGAGAAATAGAGAGGTGAGACTGTGAGAGAAAACATAGGATATTACAACGGATCTACTATAGGTTGTGTCTCTTCATTTTGCTAGATAATAGAAAGGAAGGATTGGCTGTTCGAGGGGGACGTAGCCCAAATTGGCTGAACCACGTATATCTGTGTCTCTTTGGTTTTATGCATTTTCTGTGTTTATATTTATGAAATATTCTATGTGTTCCATTGCTTTGTAATTTATAATTTTCTAACAGTTTCGTTCTCCGAAGGGCTTTTCAGGTATATGAGTAATATTTTGATCTTTATGGGAGAATTTCTTGTTTTATGCAGGTTTAGGGATGTCTAACCACACGATATGTGGGAATGATGATGCAATAAACAATTGTAATCACTCTTCCAACATTGATATAGAACTGCAGTTGTACTGTCTACTCCGTGGTGTTTGTACTATCATTCATTCATTTGTTTGTCCAATACCTTTTAGCATGAGTAGCTTAGTTATGTGTAACTACATGTTCTTTCATGTATTCATGTATTAGTTATCAGAGTTGTATGCTGTGATTATGCTTGTCTCTTCTATGTGCAGGACTTGATCTAGAGCTGGCTCAGGGGACTTCCACCTAGCTGCATTGTGCTCTCAAGTAAATCTACATGGAGGCTTGAGGTAATCCACCTATCTTGCTTTGATAGTTAATGTTTATGGACATGCATGTAACTTTGTGACGGCTACAGATAATCTTACATTCTTCCAAGGGTCCTAGGAAGACCCTTGAGGGTATATCCATTCTTCATACACCATGCATTTATCCTATAGTACAATTAATGACTCCGCTGGGGACTATACATCTAGTTCCCAGTTTACCCAGATAGCTCTCAGTTTCCTCCTTCTAAGACCTCCCTATACTTCTGCATTCCGTTTCTGAGCCACCAAAACCTTACTACATTCGGCCTTCACATATTCAGTCTTGAATCTGATCTGAAAGGCCCTATTTTGAGTTGTTTTCCCACACTAATGTAGGTTAGCAGACTACACAGTGCTTTATAAAGCTCCGTGTCTGCATACACAAAGTGTTAGTGGAACCAGTAACTCTCTGTGGCCACTGCTACAGAGTGTTAGTCCCTTAAAATCTTGATATACAACTGTGTCTACAAACTCAAGGGGATAGAGAGCCTACTCATGGACTGAAAGAGGGTCCTCAACTGCATTTTGTTAGCAAGATCAGTCTCCTGATTTTTTATTTTTTTTTAGGAAATAAGTTTTTTTTCTTTCTTAAAACATTTTTTATGAAAGAAAGATCCACATTTTTTATTCATCCTTCTATTTAGCTAGTTAAAAGCTGCTTTATTTTGGTTTCAAGTAGTTGTTAGGAAAGTATTAGAAAGATTTATGTTGGTTATGCATGTGTTATAATGACTAAGATGCATGGAACGAATATGAATATGTGAAAGACTCTCACCTATAGAATACACCTTGTTTTTATTGAATTGAATATTTTTTAAAGCATTGTCTTGTGCATGATTTTTTGAGTCAGAGTCCCATCACATTTCATACGTCAACTCCCCTACCGAAGACAATAAAAAAGTACACATAAAATTTACCTAAAATCAATTAGTAACTCTTTATTGAGAAAAAAAGCATTAGTTTAGGCTAGGATCTTGGGATAGGTAGTGTGAGTAAATTGCCCATGATCAAAAACCAAAACTAGTTTCATTAAAAGAGAAAAAATTCCTTTTGAACTCATACTACCAGGACCACTCCAGTCAAAGTGGAGCTAAATACAAGACAACATAGGACTATAAGTGAAGGTAGCTCGCCTTTGCTTGCAAATCCTTTGGGTATTCTGTGTATTGGGGATCCCTTCGGGGATTTTGGAGCTGAGTTGGGGACTCAGGTATCCTGCCCACATAGCGTACTGTCTACGACTATGTCCACCCTGGTAGTGTCTGTGATCTGAGGTATCCTTAGTGGCCAAGCTTTTAGGGGCTTACATAAGGTGATTGGGGCAGGCTGCCCTGGTACCTGACACAGACAGACCTACTTTGTCTTTAGTTTTTAGGAGGGTGCTCGTCTTACGAGAGTACTTGGCCCCTCAATCTGAGGTTTGGGCGAAGCTTTAGAGTAATTGTAACTGTACATTTGGCCAGTCCTCTCTGTTATTAATTATGATACTGGGTTTCATCTCCAATTATTGGTGCTTATCATATAGGGTCATTTTCCTCTGTTTGCTGATTGATCAATTTAGTGTATTTTTTATATTTTTTAGGTACCCGTGTGCTATCATTAAGAATTTAACAAATATCATGATACAATTTATTGATAAAAATTAATGGTCACCATGGCTACATTCGGCCCTTGTCATCAATCTAGATGATTTTTAGAGCTTCCTCCACTCATTGTGGAAGATTCACCAAGATCGAGTGAACTAAATTCCCCATCTTCGGGGAATCAATCTCCTAGATCTCACACAGAATCTGTTTGGACAATCGACGATTCAAGTTTGCTGGAGGATTTATTCCTCCCATTAACCCTTCGCGCATGAATCTGTTGGACCCACTCTTGGTTCCCGTGGCACCTGTACTGCCTATCTCTTTTGAAGTAACATTTCCATCCATCCCATCGATGACTAACGAGTCGTGGAACTTTGTGGAAACTTTTGGTTCTCCACCAATTCCCCAGTCGACAGTCATCACCACACCATTGATGGAAAACCCCGCTATCCTGTTTGTCCCAGGTACAACCACTCACATGACACCCTCCTCGAGTGGAACCCAACGGATGCCAAGTTCCACCCCTTTAGTGTCAAACTATATACCTTCGACAAGTGCTACATATAGTACTCCTTATAATGCCCAATATAGCACTATTAGCACGGTTCTCATCCACCAACAATATGGTCAACAACCATTTTATAGTTCAATCCCCCAGATTCAAGTATCTAGGGGCATTCCCAAAATGCACATGTCAGTCGGGAATGTAACAGTTCCCCCTGCATTCTCAGGCATGCATGGTTAGTAATTGATTGACATGAGTGTTCCTTATGTCAATCAAGGACATATGGTTAGTTCTCTGGTGGGCGGGAATCCTCAAGGAGGTCCCAACCAGTCCATGGGGGCACCCTACTCACAAATTCAAATGAGTCAAGGGGGCACTACTTATCCTGGGGCCAATTCTATACCCCAACATCAAATTCCCCATGGAAATCCACACTAAAATGCCATACCCCAAGGCAACTACTATACCACGCAACCTATGTCTAATATTGGGACTCAAATGATGGGAGGACTACAAGGTTCCTCAAGTCGTAAGTCATCACCTTGGTCTGAGTTGGGGGCACCACAAACTTTGCCTTTCTTAGAAAAGTTGGATGTCCCCGACTTGTACAAAATTGCAAATGAACCCATCTACCACAACTTACCTTGGTTGCCAATCACACATAAGGTACCAATAGACATCCCCAAGTTCGAAGGGAAACAAGGGGAGGATCCAGGCACTCACATCACCACCTATCATCTTTGGTGTGTTTCCAACTCCATGGTGGATGATAGTGTCTGATTACATCTTTTTCCCCACACCCTCACTGGAAATGCAGCTAAGTGGTACATTGAGTTACCACGTGCGTTGTTAAATACTTTCAACGCTCTAGTGATGGAATTGTTAAAGCACTTCCAACTACCCATCTACTATGAGACTGGGACAAATCTCCTCACTTCATTACGTCAGGATACCACCACCCACATCTCTGATCATATACATGAATGGAGATGTAGGCAGAGGTTATTCGAAGCTCCCCTCCCAAACTATCTCTCAGTGGACTGCTTCTGCAAGTCCCTACTCTTGCAAATTGCTAAAGATGTCACTTTAGGTGGTGCGGTCAGTGAAGACCAATCCATACGTCGTGCCCCAAACATAAATCTGATATATTCATAGTCTAGCACTCTTCACGATGTAATCCCCAATGCCCATCACAACTCCAATGCTTCCACTACTACCAAATCAACTGCTCTTCCAACCACTATGATAAACACTCTACAGTCTACACAAAAACCTAGTGTTAGGAACAAGAAGAATAAGAAAAATATTGCTCCTTCTGAGGAGTAGTCAACAAAGTAGAAAAACCCAAAGCAGAAGGCTATTGTTCCTTATGACGAAGGAAAGGATAAACCCGCTAAATTCCCTTGCAAATTCTGTGTTGAAAACCACATGACATATCTGTGTCTGCGTCTTTAGGAATGCACAGATTTCATTGCTAAAAAGGATATTGGTAGGACCCCCACTATCCTAAATAATCCTTTCCTCACTCAGCAACAACAACACCTGATTGCAAACCAACCATTACCCAGGCCAGGAGTAATGGTGGTTTGCAACATCTTTCAGCTAGTGAAGGATCCTCTACCATTTACACCTTTGGAAGAGTAGTTCTAAAACAAGAGCCAAATCGTATGGAGCTCCTGTCGATCATGCAGAGGAACCTTCCTCAAGTCCAAACCCACTGCTACCCAATGATTTGTATATCGAATGGTCGGTTTCTGACCTTGTAATTCGCCCCCCCAAATGGGCACTTCGACGCACAGCGCACAATACATCTGCACGTGCCGCCTAAAACTACAACATTGTAGAAGACTTGGCACAAGCACTGTTAGCTATGTTGGCACTCGAAGCATTACAAACATTCCCAAAACAAAGGAAACATTTTCTTTCAGCTATTGGTGGTATCGACCAATAAGATTCCATGCTTGCAATTTTCGACATGGAAAAGTGTAAACCTCCCCTTTCCCACCAGCTTGCATTTCAAGTGCAAATTTTTTCGAGAGGTAAATGTATACACAGAATTGTCATTGATGAAGGTGCTTCTACCCGCGTCATTTCAGCTTCATGTTGGCTTGCTTTGTGTTCTCCAACCCTATCCCCACCACCAAATTCCCTTAAAGCTTTCGATGACCACACTTTCATCCCAAAAGGTTACCTAGCTAGGTATCCCATCACCTTGAGTGGGAAAACAGTAACAATAGATATTGAAGTCATGGATCATAAACTCGACTATAATCTACTTTTGGGCCACACTTGGACTTATGCCATGAAGGTCGTTGTGTCTTCGGTCTTCTGTATCATCCTCTTTCCCTTGGATTGAAAGATAGTCACAGTGGACTAGTTGTCCTTTTGCACCCCAGATTACTCTTCGTTACCTAGCAGCTTTGTACCCTTAGTGGGTGGTGTACCTGACTCCTACGTCAGTATCAGTACCGGTCTACTAAAGGCTTCTTCCCTGATGGGTTTTTTCCCTCTTCAGCTGCCCAAGGTTTCACCGACGGTCAACATGCTTTCATCCATTCCTCATGAACAGACCAATCCATGAATTCTTCCAGCTCCTTCAGACATTGACACTTACCGAGAACAAATGCCGTTATCACCAGCTAAATTGGCCTACCAAGCCATTAATCTACATCTGCATCTCTAGTCACTTTGGTTACGACCAACGGTACTACTGCCCCTCCCATAACTACTTCTTTCAATCCACTCAATCAAGTCCTACCTATGGACAAAGCCATTAGAGAAATGATGAGTTTAGAAGAGAGACCTTGGAAGGACTCACACCATCGTGTTTCGATATCTAATTCGGACATGATGCCTCTTCAAATCATGTCCCCTGACATACCAAAAATCGTTTCCTCACCATATTCGACTATCCAAACTTTGTACTCGAAAGAAAACATGGGCAATATTTCAAAAACATTGCTCATCGATATTTCTATCAAGAGATTCATTGTGGAAAACGTACAAATTGAAGCCGATCGCAATCTTGAGGAAATTGCGAGCTTCACCTACCCTTTTAAGGAATTTCGCTATGTTTTCCCTTGGTCTTATGAGGAAATGCATGGAATAGACCCTTCTATTTTTGAGCATGAGATCAAAGAAGATCGAGCATTCTTTTTCTAGTATTTTTCTTGCTTGTTAATCTGAAAAAACCTCGAGTCTCCTTCTTTGGGCTTATTAAACTACCACAAAGAAGATCGAGCATTCTTTTTATGGTATTTCTTGCTTGTTAATCCAAAAAATCCTTGAGTCTCCTTCTTTAGGCTCATTAAATTACCATGAAGAAGATCGAGCATTCTTTTTATGGTATTTTTCTTGCTCGTTAATCTAAAAAAACCTCGAGTCTCCTTCTTTGGGCTTGTTAAACTACTACAAAGAAGATATGAGAATTTTCTTTTATGGGATATTTTCTCACTCTAAAAACTGAAAAATCCCTGAGTTTGTCATCATTGGGCTCGTTAAACACATGCAATGACGGTCTGAGAAACTCTTTTTTGCTCTTTTTCTAGCTCATTAAATTGAAAAAGACCATTAGAGTACTCTTTTTAGGCACTTTTTTCTCGCTCATAAAACTGAAAAAATCCCTAGTTTTTTCTTTATTTATAAAGATGACTCGAGCATTCTTTTAGGTACTTTTCTCACTCGTTAACTTAAAAAATCCTGATTTTTTGTCACCGGGCTCATTAAACATCTACGACAACAACAAGAGAACTTGCTTTTCTGGGACCATTTCTCTCTCTTAAATTGAAAAATCCCTGAGTTTTTCCCCTTCTTTGGGCTCGTTAAATCTACGAAGAAGGAATGAGCAGTTATTTTACCTCTTTTTCCTTGCTCAGTGAACTGAAAAAGATACCTTGAGTTTTCTTCATTTGACTCGTTAAAATTTGATGAAGGTATTGAGTTTGTCATCATGTGACTCGTTAAAAATTCACAACAAAAAACGAGTTTAGTCTGTCTCCTTGTACTCGTAACAAAATGAGGCCAACATCTATTGAACATAGGTTTCTCTTTATCCAAATTCAATAGATTAACTCATGAAAAAAGTAACTGATCTAGGCATACTATTAACATTTTGTCGCACCCGGTTAACAATTATGACAAAGGGACCACCATGGAGTCGTTCTTTACAATCTTTTCAGACTCTCTAAATATGAAAATACCACTGAGTTGTCTCGTCTGGGCTCATTAAATTAAACAGACAAGATATAGAGTCACTCTTTTTACAATCCTTTTTAGACTCTCAGAAGATGAAAAGATCGACGAGTTTTCCTATATGGACTCATTAAACTAATTAGATAGGGCATAAAGTCTCTCTTTTCGTGGTCCTTTTCAGACTCTTAAAATATGAAAAGATCGATGAGTTTACCCATCTAGACTCACTAAACTAATCCGATGGGGAAAGTAGACAATACAACTGCATTCAGTATTAGAAAGCATGGTTTGGCAATAGTCATTCCCTTGAACATGGAAGTCCCTCAGATAAACCTTCCTTGTGAGAGCCTCTCAATATGAATCCTACCATCCTATGAGTTTAGCCTAAATACCCCGATGTTCCTACATCTCTGTATCCTAACACTCTTCGGTGTTCATGAGTCTAGTGCTACATGGTTAAAACTGTTGTTGTGCCTTCTATTGTTCAAGGGTTAACCTTTTGTTTCCTCCATCAACCCATCAAGCATAAACTTTCATCATGCCCTCTGTTGTTTAGACCCAATGCTCAAAGATTCCTCAGAAAACAAATTATTCTTGTGTCGTTTCATGTCGATTGACGCAGGACACATTATTGCCTATCTTTTGATAGATATCTCCCTATCTTCTTTAACACTCTATCTAGGAACACAAACTAGAAACACATCCAATGCCTTGGTACTTGCAGACATTAGTGGCAAGTCACCTTGTGTTTGATCATGGGTTCTCATTATTGGCTCCTGGTTAAGCGATTCTATGAGTATTCGATGACATTATACTGTGCATCTTGGAGACCATCACCATTATTGGTGGCCTTCCTCGTGTCTATTAACGGTCTCCTTTATTGACTTATAATCAGATGATTTCATGCATGTTCAACATCAATGCATATATTCAAATGTATCGAACTATGTTGTTTCGTGAAGTGGAAATCAAGACCTTTGGTAGAGGCTTGCATCACTCAGCCTTGTTTCCTCTCCCAAGTTACGTATATTTTTTTTTGGAGACAACTTATCAGGATGATTCTATTATGACACCACATCCACATTGTGCTTCTTGGCAGCCACCATCGTCATATCTCTTTGGAGAAATCACTCTGACATAGCTACTGAGCATGGGAATGCTCGACTCAAGACATGATTTTAGTAGTTTTATATATATGTGTTGTATCAAGTTTCCCGTGCCACCAAAAGCTCTGATCTTCTCTCTCTTTTTTGTCGAAGAAGGAAAATTACAGTTAAGTAAAGTATTTTAGCCATCGTCGTAGCCTCTAATCTCACACTTTAGGGGGCATATGTTATATATCAAATTGACCCCCTCATCAGCTTAGAGGGGAAAGACATGATAGCTAAAGCAAAGACCAAGATCACATGCCGTGTTTCCACACTAACGCTGGCTATGCACTGACAACCTACTTTATAAAGCTTCTCTACAAGCCTAAGGGTGTGTTAGTGACCCATCTAACTCTAGTTGCTAGTTCGAGAACAATGATAGTGGACTCTAATGAAGTTCAAAGGGTCAAAGGAGCGATTTTACTCATAAATATCTAGATATTTTCTCCTATATCTACTCAAGAAAAGTAAGGAAACATCTCAAGTTTGATCTATTTGGGGGATTTCTAATCCTAATGAGGGGGAAAATGGGAAAGAGATGAAAAGCATGGCAACTTCATTGCTTTTACCCTAAGGAACTCATGGAGGAACTTGGCAACCCTTACCCAACTGCTACATAAGCAAAGCTAGGGCTATGGTGATAGAGGTCAGATCATTTGAAAGGATAGCATACTTTATTGTTGAGGATTGTCTCAAATCATAAAAAGTTGGTAAGAAGAGAGAGGGAGAGAGAGAGAGAGAGAGAGAGAATTTGGAAGGGTAAGGGAAGGTTGATGCAACAGATGGTTGTAATCACTCTTTTGACATTAATATAACACTGCAGTTGTACTATCTACTCCGTGGTGTTGGTACTATCATTCATTCATTTGTTTGTCCAATACCTTTTAGCATGAGTAGCTTAGTTATGTGTAACTAGATGTTCTTTCATGTATTCATGTATTAGTTATCAAAGTTGTATGTTGTGATTATGCTTGTCTCTTCTATGTGTAGGACTTGATCTATAGCTGGCTCAGGGGACTTCCACCTAGCTGCAATGTGCTCTCCAGCAAATCTACACGAAGGCTTGAGGTAATCCACCTATCTTGCTTTTATAGTTAGTTAATGTTTATGAATATGCATGTAACTTTGTGATGGTTGCAGATAATCTTACAGTCTGCCAAGGGTCCCAGGAAGACCCTTGAGGGTATCTCCATTCTCCATACACCATGCATTTTATCCTATAGCACCCTTATGGGTATGTTGTTAGGGTTACATGTTGATACTGTAATTGTTAAGTAACATTTTGGAGAGTGTTTGTTTATATGCTGTTAGGGTTTGGGTTTTTTGTTTAAAGAGCACCATGCGTTTTTTTGTGGGATTTTTTGGTGTCAGTGTTATTTAAGATGCCTTGAAAAACTGACAAGACATAATTTTGTATATTGTTGTGGCCCTTATAGTGATAAGACACAATTTTGTTCTTTAGTTGGTCACCCTTATGGATATTTTGTTAGGGTTACATGTTGATATGATTCAAGGGTTACATGTTGACAATGTAATTGGTAAGTAACAATTTGGAGAGCATTTCTCTCATAAGGCTCCCGAGGTCTAGTGTTTAGATATTTTCTACACTATTTTTATAGTTGACTATAACAAAAATATCATATTAGCATCTATTTTGGTTACTTTCATCACTGGAAACAAACTCTATTGCAGAACTACAACTATTTCTGAGCCATGGGGGCTTGAAACTCACTGATCATAAGGATATCTTAGCTAGACATTCTATCCTTCTTGTTACCAGTCAAATGATTGAATAAGACTAACTACAACTCAACAGAAGCTAGGCTTGAAGGGCCAATGGTTTTCTTGCTTTCTTTGAGTTAAGAAAATTGAATCCTTAGCAAATAGGAAGTGAGCCATAACAATTGGCTAATAGGCAGTGAGCCATAGGAACCCTCCTTTGAGTGATTAATTGTTTTGATTGAATTTTAGAACTTTTTTTTACTAATAAGCAATACTATTTAATAAGTTTTAGAGTTCAAGCCCTAGAGAAGTGGTGCCTTAAGCCTTCCATGTAACTTTCCATGTCAAATAGCCGATAGTCTAGTCCAAAAAACAAACATGCATTCAACTGGTTGGTTTTTCTCTAGGGAATGGATGCTAAAGGTAAGGGGATCAACTACTGAAATGGAAAAGGTAAACTTAGAGATGCTATACTATATAATATTTAACAGTTTGGAGAGAGTTTATTGATATGCTATAGGGTTTTGGTTTTTTTGTTTAAAGAGAACTGCAAGTTTTTTTGTGGGTCTTTTTGGTGCCAGTGTTGCTTAAGATGCCTTAAACAACTGACAGGACATAGTTTTGTATATCCTTGTGGCACTTATGGATATGCTATTAGGGTTACATGTTGACACTATAATTGTTAAGTAACAGTTTGGAGAGAGTTTGTTGATATGATGTTAGGGTTTGTGTTTTTTATTTTAAAGAGAACTGTGGGTTTGTTTGGTGCCAGTGTTGTTTAAGATGCATTGAGAAAATAACAAGACACAATTTTTTGTATTTTTGTGGCCCTTACAGTGACATGACACAATTTGGTATATTTTTTTGGCCTGACCCAGGTATGCTGGAATACCCAAGATTGGATTATTAGGATGTGCCTGAATGTTTCCATATGCTTGACTCCAATTTTTTCCTTGTATCCATGGAGGGATTGAGTAGCTCAAGTGTCAACTTATGTTACTAACCCCAACACTGAGTGCATGTCTCATATAAACACAGTTAGGATATAAATTTGCACTGGTAGGGTTACAAGAGGTGGACATAACCGCTAGATTATAGTGAGATACTTGGATGCTAATAAAATATTGGTATGATGGTGTGTGATCTGCAATGTGGTCGAGCGTGTCGGACATAATCCTATTTTCCTAAAACTGGCTTGGAACATAGTATTCCCTGCTTGTCACTCCTCCTACCCTTTCCAACACTTGTTGAACCTTTATTGCCTTTCTCTCTTTCCTTACCAATTGTTTTCGATGTTCCTTATCTTCCCTTGCTTTTTGTCTTTCCAACCTTTCCTTTGCTCAAGCTTCTACTACTGCAATCCTTGCAACTCTTTTTTCCTTGGCCAACTCATTTTTTGTCTTTTTTAGATTCCCAAATTTCATTTTTTTTGCATTCAAACTCAAACAATAAAGTCATATAATCTTTAAATGTGAGCAACTACAAACTCCTCCCCAAACGAAAAAAAATCTTATGTTGAGTCCCTTGATGACGCCTTCACTCTCTCTACTGGTAAATTTAGGAATGCACCAAGTATTCTTTGATTTGTTGTCCTATGCTCCTAAGAACCTGACACTTAGATTTCAACCTCAGGTACAATGGATTGGCCCCCATTGTTGTCTTCTTCAGGTACTTCATGCTAAATAGGCTCCTCTTCTACTGATCCATTGTCCACACAATAATGAACAGGTTTGGTGTTCAACTCTAATGGTTGTGAAGGGATGTCCATGCTTTCCTCATTGGTGGTAGACACATTATGTGTGTTTATATTTAGCATGGCCTATTCCAAACATGATGGTGGGATTACTTGGGTTGGCATGCTCAATTTCTCATTGTTTAATCTCGTTGAATTATAATTTGAAATCAAGTTTTCATTTTCATTCACTTCATCAACTGCCTCATATGGAATATCACATGTAGAATTGGCAGGTGCTTTAGTGGGTGTGGCAACCTACATGATATTGACAGTTGGTTCATGAATGAATTATGTCTCATGCACATGTTCATCATCATCACCATAGAAGTACCCTTCATAAAGGGACATTATACCTTCAACAACAACAACATCTTCTTGGGCATCAACATGGTCTTGTAAGTTCTTTGCTTCTTGACCTTCCACATCAAATGCTTGGGTACAACTAGTATCATGCATAAGATAATCAACATTAAGTTTCCATATACCATACCTCCTAAATCCATCCTTGATAATAGAAGGTGTGAGATCTATTTTAAATGCTTTACTTGCAAGCTCAGCTAGCTCAAACGTTTTTACTTCCACCCCTGGATTCTTTTCCATCCACAATTCTCGCTCGAACTTGAAATAGTTCTTGAAAGGCCCAAACATGCTAACATCAAGGGGTTGCAATCTATGAGTGGTATGAGCTGAAAATGTTAACAGGTCTATGCCCAAATTGTTAGAAATAATACTGAGAGGGGGGGTGAATCAATATTATCAAATTCTTTTCAATATATCTTCTTTATTTATACTTTGAATTATTCTTTGTATGTTAGTACCATAAAATAATGAGCATGAACAAGAAAAATAGATAGTCACACCAAAGAACACCAGATATAAGGTGGAAACCCAATGTGGGTGAAAACCACCTGATGCAATATGTCTCTATCTTCTTTCAATTATAAACTCCTTTTACAATGATCTTGTACTGGTGTAGTCCTTTACCAGTACGTAGGCTGCAACCTGCAGAGAGCTACAACTCTCTCTCATTTTCCAGTTTCTCCTGGAAGGAAGCTACAACCCCCTTTGCTCTTTTAAGGACCACATTTCATTAATTTTCAAACTGGATCCATAAACATCAAATAATCATCAAGTACATGAAAAACACCCAATCTCCTTGTACACTAAACCAATGAATTACCCACTCTTCAGAATGCTGTAAACAAAAAATAATACCAGAAATCTAACCCCAGAATTTTGCTATAAAAAGACAATCAATAATTGTTTTAAGATAAGACCACAACTTCACCAACAGGGGCCTGCGTATGTCCGCAGCTCTTCTGAGACAAAACTGCGAAGATCCACACTGGTTGTTCTTCTGCTCTGCGAAATTTTCTTCAGATCTGCACCTTCACTTCTTACTTACTGCGTAGACCCGTACTGTGCCTTCTTCAAGCCTGCGTACCTCGCACTTCGCACTTGACTATGCTGCGTGCGCCCCACACTGTGCCTTCCCTTGTACTGTGTACCCCGCACTGCGCTTCTTACTTCGCTGCGTACCCACGCAATTCGCCGCGTACCCACGCACTTCGCCTTTGACTGCGTTGCATACCCACGCACTGCGCCTTCAGATCGCCTGCGGACTTCTGATTAGGGCTAGATTTTTCAGTACACAAAAGTGCCACAGTCAGTCAGATCCACAGATATGTTCATGCGCCCGAGAGATCACGACATGCCAATAGATTCACCTTAAGTTAATTTATCTCCTTGAATTAGATCTAGCTTTTAATCACCCAAAATTTCAGATCTCAAGATATTCAATTGAATAGTTAAATTAGCCAAGTGATCTCCTTCTCTATTTATAGTCAAGCCCTTATTCACACCATGCGACAAAACCATCAATAAAAAATACAAGGTATCCAAACCGGGGCTAAAATAGATCCTATACCACGGCCAAAACCATAGCATTAGAAAAGGCGGGTTAAATACCATGAGCCAAACATAAGAAACCCCACGTGAGCGCGCTTCACAGCCTTGAAGTGTGTGCACTGGGATCCGCACCTACAGAACGGGTAACCTGCGGGTATGACCTCACCTTCTGCACGATGAACCTGCGGGTCCGCACCTTTTGAACCATTCACCTGCGAGCCTCTTAATTTCCATCATTTTGAGAGCCTGAACAAACCATTGCCATTTGAGTGAGTTTCCATCAAGTACAACATCTGTATCATAGAGTCATACCAGAATCATAATGCCAATAATCTCCTCCTTTGGACTTGATGGCAACCTCAAGATCCTCAACGTCATTCTCCCCCTTTGACATCAAGGACAAAGGGTTTATGCTCCCCCTAAGAACATGCTCCCCCTGACTATAAACCAGATATGCAAAGAAGAATCATAATCCACCAAACACCATAAACGACCATAGAGACATATTGCAGCCATGTTTAGATCGTCATCCATGTTCTCCTTCTGTGCTACCATAATGCCAACAATGCATTATATGCTCCCCCTGAACCTGTACCATTTGATCTTTGACCAATCCGCAAACCAGCACATGTACGCATATACCCAGATGAACCTTGCGTACAACCAACTCTCAGAAGAGATTCAACAACAAGATGATGCATCAACAACCCCCAGCTTTTGCCTGAGGTATTCAAAGGTCTCCCTGGGCAATGGTTTGGTGAGTATATCAGTGACTTGTTCCTTAGAAGGAACATACTCCAACTTGACCTTTTGTTCAAGCACTTGTTCTCGAAGAAAATGATACTTGATCGGTATGTGCTTGGTCTTTGAATGCATGACTGGGTTCTTTGAAATGCTAATTGCACTTGTATTATCACATAAGATGGAGATAGGTGGTGTAAAAGTGATTTGAAAATCCTACAAGGTCTGCATCATCAAAAGGAGTTGAGTGCAACAAGATACAACAGCCACATATTCTGCATCAGCTGTAGATAAGGCAATAGAACTCTGTTTCTTGCTGAACCAAGACACTAATCTGGAACCCATAAAGAATGCACCACCACTTGTGCTCTTCCTGTCATCCACACTTCCAGCCCAATCTGCATCTGTATAAGCATGAAGTGTGAGATCAGTATCTCTAGGATACCATAAGCCATAATTTTGAGTCCCTTGAAGATATTTGAAAATTCTCTTCACTTCCTGAAGATGAGTTTCCTTTGGATTTGCCTGAAATCTTCCAACTATTCCTACTGCATGCATGATGTTTGGTCTGGTACCTGTCAAATAAAGTAGACTTCCAATCATAGATCTGTAGGTTGGTTGATGCACTGCTGCTGATTCGTTATTTGCACTGAGGTTGCATCCTGTTATCATGGGTGTACATACAGGTTTTCCATCTTCCATGCCATATTTCTTCAAAATCTGCTTGAGATATTTGGTTTGAGACAAGAAGATCCCTCCTTCATTTTGTTGGATTTGTACACCAAGAAAGTATGTCAGTTCTCCAAGCAAGGACATTTCGAATTCTTTCTGCATCACCAAGGCAAAGCTTTGACTCATAGCTTCTTCATTGCTACCAAAGATAATGTCATCTACATACACAATTATTAGCAATTTGTCATTTTCAATTTTTATATAAAGATTGCTATCTGTTGATCCTTTTGAGAAACCTTGTTGACGAAGATATTTGTCCAAACGATAGTACCAAGCCCTTGGAGCTTGTTTGAGACCATAAAGAGCCTTTTTCAGTCTGCATACAAGATTTGGATCATTTCCAAGAATGAAACCGTTTGGCTGCTCAATATATACTTCTTCTTCTAAGTCTCCATTCAAAAAGGCTGACTTCACATCCATTTGAAATACTTTGAACCTTTGAAAGCTTGAGAGAGCAAGGAACCTTCGGGTGGCCTCAAGTCTTGCAACAGGAGCAAAAGTTTCTTCAAAATCTATTCCTTCTTGCTGCGCATACCCTTTACAAACAAGTATGGCCTTGTTTCTAACTACTTCCCCATTTTCATTCAACTTATTTTTGAAGACCCATTTTGTCCCTATAACATTCTTATCTTTTGGTCTAGGAACCAATTCCCACGTGTTGTTCTTTTCGATCTGCTCAAGTTCTTCATCGATTGCTTTGACCCAACATTCATTTTTGCATGCCTCTTTCACATTTTTTGGTTCAGTAGAAGAAAGTAATGCTAAATAGCATGAAGCTTCTGCAATTGTTCTTCTTGTTTGTACACCTGCTTCCTTCTGCCCCAAAATCTGAGATTTTGGATGATTCTTCTGAACATACCTGGATGGAGTCTTCTCTTCTATCCTTATCTGTTCCTCTGGTGCTTCTTGATGTACTTCTTCTTCATCATTTTGTCTTTGAGGGTAGTCTACATATTCTTCAATATTTTCATGATTTACTTGCCTAGGGATGTATCCCTTTTCATCAACCACTACATCAATGCTGTCAACTATTCTTCCAAGTCTTTTATTGTAGTACTTATATGCTTTGCTGTGTGGAGAATAACCAAGAAGAATGCCTTCATCTGCTCTTGGTTCAAGTTTGCCAAGTTGCTCATCAGTATTCTTAATATAGCATTTGCTCCCAAAATTTTTGAAATTCTTTACCGAAGGAGTCTCACCATACCAGAGCTCATGAGGAGTTTGAGTGTTGTTCACTCGGACATTTGTTTTGTTGAGAATAACAACCACAGCATATGCAGCTTCAGCCCAGAAGGTTGCGGGAGTTCCAGACTCATCAAGCATAGCACAAGCCATTTGTTGGACTGTTTTGTTCATCCTTTCTACTACTCCATTTTGCTGAGGAGTTCTAGTTGTAGAAAATTCCCTTCTTATCCCATGTTCTTCACAGAAATCAAAAAAATCATTTGAGGTAAACTCTCCTCCTTTGTCGGACCTGACACACTTAATTTTGTAGCCTGATTCATTTTCAACCAAGGCTTTGAAGGATTTGAATTTTTTGAAAGCTTCGTCTTTGTGCTTCATAAGTCCTAACCAAACAAACCTGGAGAAATTGTCAATGAATAATATCAAGTATTCTTCTCCTCAAGGTGTCCTTTTCCTAAAAGGACCACATACATCTGTATGGACTAGCTCAAGAGGCATGATACCTGATCCTTCCTTCTCTGGAAAGTTATTTCTGGTTTGCTTTCCAAACTGACATGATTTGTATATGGTGTTGTCTGGAATTTTGATATCTGGAAGACCACGAACTTCCTGGTATTTGCATGCTTTCCTTATCTATGAAAAGCTTAGATGTCCCATCCTCCGGTGCCATAACAAGTGTTCATCATCCTTGCTTAAATAAAATTGTTGTTGTCCTTCTTCAAATATGTATAGATTATTTGGAGTTCTTCTACCTTTGATCAGAGTTTCACCTGTATCAAGATCACGAACACGACATCCATTTGATCTGAATATTACCTCGGTTCCTTGATCACACATCTGGCTGACACTCAGAAGATTATGCTTTAATCCATCAACATAGAAAACATTTCCAGCTTTGACCTTTTCTTTTAACTGAGTAGTGCCTTTTCTTTTTATAGCTGCAGGAGTATCATTTACAAAAGAAAATTTCTTTCCCTTTTCTAAAGCAGAATATGATTCAAGCTTTTCTTTATCACCTGTCATATGCTTTGAACATCCATTGTCGATATACCATAGATTTTCCTGTCCCTCTGCATAAAAGGCTATCCCACATCTTTCTGTTTGTGGTTCCTTTATTCTCCATGTTCTGGTGCATGAGGGTTGTTC